>CM053787.1:979404349-979529349 GCA_028749045.1 Cupressus sempervirens
TCAATCAATGGTCAACACTTGGACATAAATATAAGAAAGAATCTTAGACTACATGTGTCTTGATTTCAGGTAGAATTATAATTTAACTTAAATCTTTTCAAATTTGGCCTAAAATAGAGTTGCAGCCATTGATCTATCATTCATTGAATGGTCCAGATCAATTCGTGAATATTTAAACCTTTCGCATAACAAACTATTTTTTATTTTTTCAATATTTTTAAATAAATTAAGAATAGTTAAAACTATTATAACTATTAACTTGCATGACCCTGGCCCCTAGGACTTGCTTTCATAGATTATCAAAATTTATGTGTTTTGAAATTTAAAAGACATAAATGTACATATTACAAATTTCCATTAGATAATTTTTAATTTAATAAATTTTTATTATAAATCATTAATCAAATATGAAACCATAAAGGGATTTTTGAAACCATTTTTTTGTTTCTATCTTTGTAATAGTTGAGTTTTTATATCAGAGTTGTAGACTAATATTTGAACAATGCATTAAGAAGAAAAAAATAGAGTCATAGACTAAAAGGAACAACAATTTGAAAAGTTAAAAACTATTGTTTTCATTGATTATATTTGATATTGTACAATGTATAGATTCATAGAATCATTGCATAGATATTCAAAATAGCTGATTAAATTAGCCTAATTTTACTATTTCATAATTTACATTTGATGGCAAGGCCCAATCCAAAGTAACTACTAATTGCTTTTATAAAATAAAATAAAAATCTTAAAAACATATTTTCACCCAAAGGGAAAGGGTCAAGGAAATAGGAAATCGGGAATAGGGAACTAGGGAACAGGGAGCATCAGAAGGCTAAGGGCTTGAAGCCTTCAATCATAAAGGTCTTCAAGCCTCTCCATGAGGAATATCTTGGAGATGATAATGTCGATGAATATGTACAACCATGTGAAGTTGGTGTTGCTGACATCATCTAAAAATAACCACTTCCATAGAAAATCCCTCCCAAGTTGTCCGCACTTTCAATAGTGAGTCAATTGGCATTCATTCATGTTGAGTAGGAAGGGATGCTTCTATACAATGCTCCCTATGTCTTTCTCCCAACACTTTTCTGCTACGTCTGCAAAAGGGATGCCAATGCCTAGCCCTAGTACCTACTTGGCCAATACAAGAATTTTGACATTGTCTTCTAAAAATGTTTCCTTAAAAATGTTATGCAGAATCATCAAAAAGTCTATTTGATTGCTTGTAAGGTCAAGAAGAGATGAGAGGAAGCAAGAGGTAATATCTATGTACATGTGGTACCTCTTCTCATTTCTTAAGAATTCGTGGTTGAGGACCATGAACAAAGAATAGTGGATAAAAGGACCTGTGGCATCTTCCTTGCAAACCATGGCTAGGACATCCTTAGGTATCATGCCCAAAAAGGGTGTTTGTAGATCCAATGTGGTGCATTTCAACTGAATTGGTGTATGCATGACAATTACAAACCTAAGATTCTAAGAAACTTTGCAAACTAAGGAACTCTACAAACCAAATTGAGAATTTGAGAAATGATAGTGAAAGAGGAATTGAAGAGACTCTTTAATAGTAGTTGTATTAAATTGTTTAGTTTTCACGATCTTTTATATTTTTTTTCATATTCCTATTAATTTTCAAGTGTGATAAATGTACTCACATTAATGTTGGATAGTCAAAGTGTCTGCCAAGGTAGTTGTAAATGGAATGTAATAATTGTAATTGTTAGCACCACATTTATGATTTTAATCTTGATGTGATATTCACTACATTCCAATTAATGATTTTCATACAAAAATTGCCACATGTCTCCATTCCAGAGAATTTCATGCGATTCCTAGTTTATTCAAGCAACTGGCCCCAAAATGCATCTTTTGTTGTTGATCTCTAATTAATCAACAGTTGATAAAACTAACACATTAATGATATGAAAGTGATGGTAGCCCAGTTGGTAATAGTGACACTAATTTTATTAATAATAGATAGTACACTAGTAAGTAGTCAATACAGTTGGCAACCATAAAGCCCTAAAAGGTCACTAGCCAATACACTTGCATATTCACTTTGAATTTTTTAAAAAAAAAAAATTTATCACTAAAGATTAGCCAAGACCATTTTTATTCATTTTCCCCAAAAACAAGTAATTCACCTCTAAAATTACAATATTATTTTTGGCAAGGAAAAAAATAGCCATCATTTATTTATCTATCAATGAGAAAAAATAATAATTTACCACATTTAAATTGATTTTTGTTAGGGAAAAAAGAAATCAACAACATATAATATTTTATTTCCCTACATGGAACAAAAAAATTACCCTCGACATTAAAATTTTCTCGTCCACAAAATGTTGGATTCACCAGCATTTTAGACTTTTTTTCTGGGAGGGGTTTCTTAAAGTTATCCTTGACCCTCAGCCTACTCTAAAAAGATGGTTTTGGATTTTCTCTCTTCATTATGAATGGATCTCTACTATGATAGCTTTACTATCCTTCAGTTCTTGATAAGGTCGCTTCCTATATTCTACAATAACTAAACTCTTTTACCTTTGCAATGTTTACACTATTACACTCAATGTGCTCTATGATCACATGAATATCTTTCTCGCTTCTTCTCACCACATCATATATCAAATAGGGTTTGGTATACTCTATTTAAAGATTTCTTAAAGAGTTTTTTAGATGCTTCCCTTTTTCTCTTTTTCATTTGATTTGTTGAACATTTTTCATAGGGATAAGTGATTTACATCATAAAATGTATAACACCCTCTATAAAAACCTCTACAAACATTAAATGTCTTATCCATGTCATCCTAAAATGGTTTACCTCAAATTTTACATCATTCCTAACTTGAATGTCAATTATGCATTGCCTGTCATTTATTATCTCTGATACTTGACATTCATTATACACGCTATTGTTACTCAGTCTCTACTATACTCAAAACCTTTTGTGCAACATGACTTCAATATGCTCGGACTACTCTGGATTCATTAGGCTCAACTTATACTAAAAAATACTCAATGACCAAATACTTTCTCAACTCCTATAGAGCTCAGTATTTATATGTTTATTTACAATTCTTTATATGACTTGGCCTATATAGAGTATCTCAGTCACAATGATGATAGTCTTACTCTACCTAGTATATGAATTAGTGTTTGACACTAGTAGATAACAATAGATATATATACCAACACAACTAGTCTTGGTACTAGTGTCCATGTGTTATTTTTCTCAATTTGATCAATCTCTTCATTCATAGCATTTATCTAATCTTTATTGTCAAGTGTAGCCTTCATAGTTCTTGGTTCAAACTCAATAATTAAACATGTATTTTCCTTCAATCTACTTCATTTCATGACTCCAAGAATTTAATCTCCAATTATTTGTTTAGGTGAATGGTTCATTCTCACATATTTTTCTAGCATGGGTTTATATCTTTGATTTCCAACATTATCTTCACCCAATTGGGGCTCAACATCTTGATCGAGTTGTTTTGTTTGTGACTTGGGTACTATAAGTTGATACTCAATGGCTCCTTGTCATTTCTCAATCATTATGCCAAAAAAATCTTCATAAAGAGAGACAAATTTAGTATAATCATCTTGTTCCTTTTTTCTTTCCTCGTCTTTCTTGTCTGCAAACTCAGGAATTCTTACATTTGCACTTTCAATCATTGTGTTAGTAGTTATGTTAAAACATTTATAGGCCTTTATCTTACAAGAATAACCAAGGAAAATACCTTCATCACATTTTGAATCAAATTTACCATTCCTTACATCTTTATGTATGTAACAACTACTTCCAAATATCTTGAAATAACACACATTATGTGTATGGCCATATCGGACTTCATAAGGTGTATTGTTTATTCCTTTCTTCAATTGAACTTAGTTTAGAGTGTAAATAGAAGTGCTAATGGCTTCTCTCTAAAACATTTGAGCAATTATTATTTTTGTCAACAATGTTCTTGCATAGTCAATAATTCGTCTTTTCCTTCATTCAAGAATCACATTTTATTGTTGTGTCCTCAATGTTGACAATTGTCTCTTAATACCATGCTCAACACACAAGTTAGTAAATTCAATAGACATAAACACACCACCTCTATCAGATCTCAAAAAATTCAATTGTTAACTAGTCCCTTTATGAACTCTAGCTTTATACCATTTGAACATATCAAAAGCATGTGACTTCAACTCCATGAACATAACTTTCATCATCCTAGAATAATCATCAAAAAATAGTATGAAATATATGTCACCATAGTAACTTTCTACTCTCATAGGTCCACACAAATCATTATGCACTCGTTCCATAATTTTATTAGATGTATATGTCTTACTTGAAAAACTTGAGTTGGTCATCTTACTAAGCTCACACTATTTGCACATAGCATTCTCAGGTTTAGGAAAATTTTGTAATCCTTTAGCTCTTCTCTTTCTATAGACCTTGACCATATTTTCAAAATTTACATGACATAGTATTTTGTACCACAACCATATATCTTCAACTTTTGCAAACAATCATGTATCAACTATAGGATTAAGATACAATAGATTATGTTTAGTTTTTTCACCATTTCTAATCAGATTACTATCATCATCATGGATCTTTAGCTTCCTATTCTAAAATTCCAGCTTGTGACATATATTATTCAATTAAGTAAAACTGAACAGATTATATTTTAGTCCTTGCACCCAATATGCATCATCAAATCTTATTTTTTCATTTAACATCAATGAACCTATATCTTTCACTAGACATGTAATATCATTCCCTAATTTAATAGTTCCACCATCACATTCTTCAAATTTGTCAAACTTACTAAGATCTCCAATCATATGATGTGAACATCCACTATCAATGATCCACTTAACATTCTTACTAATATGTGAAATAAGAGCTTTATCATATTCATAGATTTTCTCATGAGGGTCTTCTATCACAACAACATACACCACTTCTACTCCATCTTTCTCATATTCAGTATTTGACTTGGTGTGTTCTTCCTCAATAATGTAGCATGATTTCTTATCTTTTTCCTTGTGGTCTTTTTTCTTTCTATACTTATGATCCTTCTTATTATTTATGTCACTCTTTCTTTTGTTAGGACATCTTGTAGCAATATGACCTACTTCATTGAAATTAAAACATATCAAAGGTAATTTACCTTTGAGTGTACCTTTCCCTCATGGTAGCCTCCTTGCAACAAACACATCAATGTCATCCGTATCATCTTCTAGTTTTGACTTACTTTTATCTTTATTTCTCTTTTCTTTCTTTAAACTACTAATGGTTAGTGAAGACTTGAAAGCCTTCCCAAGTGTAAGGACACTATTATCAAAATTACTCAATTCAAAGGTATTCAAATGACCAACTAGACTATCAACAATAAGAACATTACTAGGTATAGCTCTAACTTCCTAAATTATAGAGAATTTAATAGCATAGAGAGGAAAGATAGTTCTAAGAAATTTACTTAAAACTTCAATACCACTAATTACTTCACTTTGATTACACTCACAAAATCCTTGATTTAATTCACATACTGCACAACATTCTCACATGCCTTCATTCCCATGTCATTATATTTGCCTCTCGAACTTTCTACTCTTGATCTCAACACATTCTCATATCCACCATGTACAAGTGCTAACTTGTCAGGCACATTTTATTAGCATTAGTATAGCTCATTATATTATCAAATTTAAGATCATTTGGGGTAGATACAATCTCAATAATTAGACTATTATGATCTTTCTTTTGTTTCATCTCTTCCACAATCATAGCAGGGATAGCAGCAACATATGCATTTTCTAGCTAGTGTAAATTATTGTCTCCAATTACAGATACATGTAGCCTCATCATATTTTTCATGAGTATAAGTTCTCCTTGTTCAACATTGGTACCTCCCTCTTATATTTTTTTTGGATATTAAGCTCGAGTTCCATCAAACTTCTTTCTCCAAGCACTCATCTCTGATACCAATTGTTACATAACTGAGAGGAGATGGTAAATTAGTTATATACAGTTATCTTATAGGTCTTTAAAATAATTTAGTACCAATTCGAACTTCATAAAATTTCTCAACAATAACTTAGTAACCACATTCAACTTTTCAAATCAAACTTATGTCAACTTTAATTCAAACTGTTATCTCATTGTTTCTCACTTATATCAAGTATCAAAGTAGAAAATTATCCTATATAAAATTACAACATTAAAAAAATAACATGAAAATAAACTTTACAACACATAAGACTTCACACATTTGACACGAATATTTAATCTGGAAACCCTATAAAGGGAAAAACCATCTTGGAACCAACAATCCAAAAATTTCACTCTTCTGAAGTGACCTCTACTAGGATCCAAACTTGTTAAAGTTTTCTATGCATATTTTTAGTGTGACTTGGTTATCGTATTTTAACCAAAGATCATTTAGACCTTATCACTCATTGTCATTACTGAAGAGTAGCCTTCTCTAAAGGACTTACAAACATCACTAATTGATGTTACCATATAGGATTTAAAAGACTTGTTAGGTCCACTTGGTTAAGAGATTTCATCTCCTATAATAGTAATAAAGTAACAGTCAAATGATCTGTTAGGTTTAACACTACCTTTCTTATTTAGATCTCAACTTCACTTGGTTTCTTCATTTTTATCTCTTTATCGATTGATTCACACACTTTTACTTTCACTCTTCAGTTCCTCTACTTGATCTTTTTACTTTTGTTCTGCTCATTTTGCCTTGTTCTTCAACTTGATCAACTAAACCTTTATTAGTGAACTATCAATAGCATCAGCAACCAAAAATAGTCTCAATAATCTCAAATAGTAAACATATGCCTTCTAGATCCTTCTAGATTTAATTTCTTAATCATGATCATAGATCTCAGATTCAATGAATTTAGTCACTCATAAAATAGAAATTCCTTGAATTGTGTGTTCATCTTCATCTTTCTTAACTCTCCTTTATTAGATATTAATTACATTTCTCTCATCATAGATCTCATAACTAGCTTTGACTTTATCCATAGATCTTCTTGAACATTCTTAACTTTCATCAAAAGTGAGCCTTAGATTAATCTTTTCTTTTGTTCTTCACTCAATGAAAATTGTACCTTTACTTAGGAAATATATCACTTGTTTAACACTAAAATTCTAGTTAAGACTAAAATTTAACTTTGATTTTCCAAGTCCTTGATGACAACTCTAATCACTTGGTAAAAAAAACATCTCTTCTTTTACATAGTTGCTTGGGATAGACCTAAATTGGTTGAAATTTTGACCAATTCTTGAAAGTTTTCCACCAAGATTTGGTCAAATTTTTGACCAACCCTTTGGTTGTGACCATGGTATCCTAGTCATGGGATAGACCTGAATTAGTCAAAATTTTGACCAATTCTTGAAAGTTTTCCACCAAGATTTGGTCACAATTTTGACCAATAATGACTAATTAGGCTCAGCCAAAATGTAGTATTTTTAACCAATTTGAGGTTTGGTCAAAATTTTGATAACAAAAATTACAACACACTGCTTGGTCGCAATTTTTACTAACATCAGTCAAAATTTCAACCAAATTTCATCAAAAATTGGGTCAAAATTTACTAGTGGGTGTAACTTTGTAGCTTAGTGAATACACAAACTTAAATACAACATTACATGATTTTAAAAAAATCAAACCAATAATATACTATTATAGTCCAACACATTCAAGAACCCATTGAATACCAATAATTATAAACTCTTTCATCATCATACCTTTTTCAAATCCTCTTCATAAATTAAATGATTTGGTACTCTACTAAATTGGCATAATGTCTAACCAACTAAGGATTGACATCAATGAAAACATAGTGATTGATCTGAATTTTTTACATATAATAATAGCATTATCCTTTGGGGCTAATATTTTCATCCTAACTTTGATGAAGGGGCCTTCTCTCAATAGCATAAACACATAATAGAAATAATGAAACAACAGTAATTTACGAGAACAAAATATGGGCTTCTTATTATCTCCACAAATGTGGAGTTACAAAATTCAGAAATACAATATGCTAACCTCATGAGCACCTTCATTACAGTAATGTACAAGACAAAGTTGCACACTATCACCCAAACATGTCCTAGACAATGTTTAGGCATTTCTTAAATAGGCAATTTTATGCTGCCCGGGAAGGTTCTAGACACTCAAGCTTAATACCTAGGGTTGAAAGACCCTAAAAATACATATAGAGTTGGCCAAATACATTTATGACATTTATTTTGGAATTTTTGGTTGGCCTAACTTTAGAAGGCCATAACTCTTGAATCATTTTCTTGATTGGTTATTATAATGACTTTTTCAAAAACCTTAGCTTCTAATCTACAGGCTTAGAACTATGCAAGTGCCCATCTGTCAAATGTTTGGGCCTCATCCAGGCATACTTAGCCCTTCAATGGTGAGCCTAATATTTTATACATTGTAAACCTAAAATCCATAATAAATTCATGAATACTCATGATATGGCACTGAGCCTCAATTGGTAAGTTGATATATCAAAGATGAACATCCACCTCTGAAATTAGGAAATTCTGAGATTGTATGACAACACTTATTCAAACAACTAAAATGAAATAGTTTTGGTTGATGCAATATTTCTCTTACACCCAAGATGCTCCTGCATCAAACTTTCTCTTTTTGTTGATAAGTTGACTCACATCTTCCTTTAAATGCTTCAAATAATTCCTTAGGAATATTTCTCTTAATGTTAGCGAGGTATCTCTTGAACTTATACAAATATGATGCCACTGCATCTTCAATTTTCTTCTTATCATCATCAAATACTATACAAAATATAGTAATACTTATGGTACCTATAGGTCCATCCATTTTCTCTTGTGATCTTTGTTATTTCCATGGATTTTTTAGGCAACTTAAATTTTTTGTTTCTATCCTTCTTACCCAAATAAATATCATCTTTCTCAGAATCATTTCTTCCTTCACAATCTTTAGATTTATTTTTTCTTTTTCTAGTAGGTGAAGCCTTTGTTTGGAGTCTCATTCTTCCTTTTTGATAGGTTCTAGTTTCAATAGTGTTACCTCTAAATGATTATGGTTTCTTAATTTCAGCTATAGATACTACAATAGATGGTTCTTCATTTGTCTTATCACTTTAATTTGATCTTCACTTTCTTCATGTTTACCTATAGCAAGTAGGGAAGGTGTTTCAATTTTATTTTCACCATTCTTACTTCTCTTCATATTAGGAGTTGTAGGACGTTCCATAGGTTTGTCCTCAATTTGTGAACTTCTTCATTCACCACTCCCATATTTTTCTTCTAGTCCTATCATCATTATCCTTTCTCTTTTCACTATCTTATGTTTCTTAATAGCAATGGAGGTCCTCTTATTGGATCTTCAAACATACTAAATATTTTTGCATTCCTTTCCTTGGGTAGGCCTAATAGGTAATCTTCATTTCAAATTAGTATGTTCTCTCCTACCTTGTATCCCATTAGTGGAACCCATCATGTCCTACATTCTAGTACTTATATCTTGCATATATTAGTATCTACCAAGAATAAAATTGCGTCTCTACACTTTTAAAAGATTTTCATATACCTCTTATGCATCCCAACTTTGAATGATTTGAAATATCCCCATATTATTATATTAAACCCATATTACTTAAATTATTCATTCATTTGGTACAATGTTGACCTATTAGTATTCCATTGTAATTTTCCTATTATAGGAAAGAAATATTGAACATAAAAGAGTAAACATACCAAAATTGATTTGTATTTCATCTCTTGTTTATTATCAAGACAAACTCACCTAAGATTCACCAATAGTTATGACCTTGTCATTTCTGCTAGTTCATGCCTCCTTCCTAATTTTGAAATCTTGTAGGTTGTGTGAATTGCACCTGTAGGTATTTTATTTACCCAACTAGATTGGTAAACCTTGTAACCAATTATCATAGCTATAAATTTTACCTTTAGGTTTGTGATTTTGGTGATGGTCATGGTTATGTTATCTTGTCTTAACTTTGTTAATTCTTCAATTTATTCCCTTGAAACAAGTCTTACGGTGCACTCTTCATCACCAATTGATAATCCAATAACCATATGTATTAGTACCTTTGTGATTTTAGCAAATCTTTCTCCTTCCAACCAAATAAATTGGTTATGAACATAACTTCAAATGTATCTGATCTATTCTCTATTGAATAATTTGGGAAGATGAACCAAATAGGTTAAACCCTTGGTTTCCAAATAATTGAACTTTTCTTTAAAAAAATTTCCCATGCATAACTTCCCATACAGCTCCTTGATGTATGCATCACCTAACTCATTTAACTTATAGTTGATAAATGTCCATATGTCCTAAGTTAACTTTACTTAGGGAGGAATCAATGATATGGCTCTTGCTTTGTTGATTTCAATTGTCTTACATAGATAAATCTCGTTTACTCAAGTTCATGTTCATTTTTTATGTCAATTAAAATAAGGGTGCCAATATTTTCTTCCGTTGTGATTTTATAACTCTTCTTTCTTCAAATTTCACATTTTTCAAGAAAGTTTCATTGCTCAACTTGGCTAGGGTTTGTAATGCATTCAATTTGATCTTTCACAAATTGTCTTCATATAATAGTTTTCAATATAGATAGAAAAGGTCTCTTAGATTCTTCTCAGATGGTCACTCTACAAAAGTACAAGGTAACAATTAATAAGTTAATCTTGTATTTATTTGCTGAAAAAAATATTCTAATGACTAGTTCTCTAAAAAAATAAATGACCTTTACCAATATGATTCCTTTGCTGATAACTTCCTTCATACAAACAACAAAACTCTTTATTGATTTCATACATCATACTAGTAGTTGTCTCCATTAACTGATATGTTCAAAAATTCAAATGATAAAGAAATGATGACCAATTTCAATCAAACTCCATGAAACATACCAAAATTATTATCAATGCATCTAATCATGTTGATAAGTACTACAACTCTTCATTATTAGAGACAAGTGGATATATCATTAAGATTTTAAGTCCCTATGAAAAACTTACTTTCTTAGTTAGATGATGAATCCCATAAACTAGAGGATAGAGGGTTACCTATTGATATATTTCTTTCATCTTGCTTCATGTAAACTTTCTTCATATCACTCTTTAACTGTTCATGATCTATCACTATTTTAGCTCTCTTATCTTCATTTTTGAGATCAATATTTGAAATTATGTAAAAGATGTCCAAACTTGTGAGAAATGTAAAATACCATGCCTCTTTCTCTCCAAGGTCCATAAGTGCCTCTTGGATTTCTTAATTTTCAATTCATTTCAACACGTCCAATGTTTCATACACATGACATGAATGTTTCCTTCTCTTCTTGGAATTCTTACCAATTTTTTTGGTATCCTTATTGGTAATGTCCTTTATCTCTAATGTTTAGCCTTGTGTCTATAATGATTGCACATGTAGCAATAACCAACAAAACTTACTCTAGTGGATCTTTTGTATGACCTTGATCTACATTCCTATGCTTGATGCCTAAAACTGATGCAATTGCAACAATATCCATTGAATGGTGTACCTCTTGGAACATTTTTTACCTTTTGTATTGATACGTTCCTCAGGCTTTTGTAATAGGTTCTCAATTCTAGATTTTGATTGCAACACCCCGTTAGGGAACCCAAAACAAATTAACCTATTAAGTCACTTTTTTTTTTGAAAGATTTATACAAACAAGAGATAACATAGAAGAAGCAATAACTCACATACATACATACACAAAACAATAACAATTACATCTCCCAAGTGTTCCATGATGTTGAATCATGTACATAAGTTTAAATAAGACTAAATTTGATAAGTAAACAAAGTCCATGTCATAAAATAACCATAAGTATGAAATCATATGAATTAATATACAAGTACATAAGATGTCACATGGCATAACCAAAATGCATAGTTATCCCTTGTACAAGTCATAGGGTATGAAATGCTCAAAGAATATGCATAATGATAAGATACAACATCTGACAGGATCTCAAATAATCAAAGTACAATATACTAGAATATGACCATAAAACATAATCACAAGATAGGAAGAATAGAACAATTGCACAAGGTACATCCAACATCAACATCCAGTTGTTAGATCTCAATGGTATAAGAAACACTGCCACCTGACCTCATGGAACCTGAATGGCCCACTCCCATTGTGTCAAAGAGACAATATAAAGTCCTAAAGGGATAAAAATCCAAAATTCATAACAAGAATATGGGTCAAGGAATCGTGATTGAAATCTTTCTCAAAGGTACCAAGTACACAAGTAACATCTAATTCCAGAGGAAACAAAGACACATATGAAGCCTAATATGTATGTTGGAAAGTGTCATCACATGAGCCAACTCTATGGTTACTATGGCAGTATCTCTAGACTCGGCCCCCCTAGTGACTTTGTGTGGCATCAATATCCTTTCTTATAGACAAGGTAGACTAAAGAGTCAAGGTCACAACTAAGTATCCTCTACTCTCATCCTAGCTTGTACTAGCACTCGAGGCATGGGTGAGGTAATACACTAACTTTTTTTACTTCATTTTAACCCCATTTATGAAATATTATATACTCTTTAAGGCTCTTGAGCCTCCATTGCGAGCCACTTCCCAACATACACAAAGATAATCTACCCTAATATTATAATAGAGAGTCTCATAAAATCTAAAATCCACATCAGTCATATACAAGCAACTAGAAAGTTGGTGCATGAGCACATTAAATACAAGAACATGAGAAAGTTAAGATACATTATTTGTGATATTAAATACATTTGAGTCATTTATATTTTATTTGGGTCAAGTTGTAAAGGCTATGAATCCATTTTTGTCAAAAATGTAAAAGTTACGTAAAAAGTTGTAAAATGCAACATTGATAAAGTTGCTAATAATAGAAAAATGATGTAAAAAGGTATATGGTTGATCTTGGGGGTAGTTAGGAAGGTTTATAACTGTAAAATCTCATCTTTGGATATGTTTTAGAATTACTAATTTGGAACAATTCATCCAAAGGGTTTGGAAAGAAATATTATATATTGAAAGTTATGAAAAATGAAATCTGCTATAGAAATCAGGATATGTGAATGGAGTAAGGTTGATATTTTTGTTGGAAAATGTTTTGTTTTACCTTGTAAGATGCCTCTAATTATGGAGTTTATTTAATGAATAATGAAGGGATCAGCATGGATCCTATTATTTGGTTGATTTGAAGGATGCTCTGCATCAGATTGGTATCAAAGCTTGAAGATCTTGAGTGTGTGGATAGAGCGCCGAGGGAGGCAATCCACACCAGGACCTTGAAGAATTGGTATTTGTTTTGTTGATGGATTTTGGTCGTAGGTGCTTATCCATCTTGCTACATATGAAGGTTCGGATGTATGGGTAGACAAGAGAAGGTCTATCATAACCATTCTCCAATAGGAGATAAAGCTGGGTAGAAGGTGCATGGCACAAAGAAGGTGAGGCATCTTCCAGGATCTACTATTGGGTAAGATGAATGGTCAAGGGCCAAGGATTGGTCTAGTTGATTGCCAAGAGAATAGGGAGAGAAGCAAAGAGGAGGACTCCTAGGTGAGGCATAGGGGTGAGTTTGAAGCAGCAATGGTAAAGATGGATTTCTTACTTATAAGGCACCGTGGAGTTGCAGCCATTAATGCTCCACTAAAAGAAGTATTTGAGAAGATGATTTTGAGGATAGTCCAGTGTCCTTAAGGGAAAAGATGATGGTGATAAAGGCATGAAGAGGCAAAGTAAAAGATGAGGATTTTGATCTAATATTTTTTCTTGCAGGTTATTGATTCCATGTTTCCAAGAGACTTGGAAACTTTTCAAGTTTGGGAGTATGGTGCATGAGCACATTAAATACAAGAACATGAGAAAGTTAAGATACATTATTTGTGATATTAAATATATTTAAGTCATTTATATTTTATTTGGGTCAAGTTGTAAAGGCTATGAATCCATTTTTGTCAAAAATGAAAAAGTTACGTAAAAAGTTGTAAAATGCAACATTGAGAAAGTTGCTAATAATAGAAAAATGATGTAAAAAGGTATATGGTTGATCTTGGGGGTAGTTAGGAAGGTTTATAACTGTAAAATGGATATAAAAACCATTTTATGGTCAAACCAAATCAATTGGAAGAAGAGGAAATACTTTGATACATTTTTGGTGCATTTTATTGTTGTGGTTTTGATTGGTTTTTTTTAGTTTTAGAGTAGTTTCCAGGCCTTGTACAGAAATTTACAGCCTGAAAACTATGTAATGTAGTAATTAATATATATTATGATGAATCCTTCTTCTCATTCTTTTGGTTTGGTTCAATTTTATGAAAAAATGAATAAGTTATGGGTATTTTGGTGAAAGTGGATGTTTGCAGATTTGAGATTCGCTGAATATAGTCATGTTGCAGCATGTGGTGCAGAGATATTTTAGAGACTCAGGATCTCTAATGATATTCATTGGAAATATATGTGAACTACCTTTCATTTCCAATTGGTTTGAATCATTTTAATTTATATTTGGGAAAGTTATGAAGATTTGAGTGAAAACTGGTTTTTAAATGCCTTCAATGGTGTTGCAGAAAAAGATTTGATATTATACAATGATTTATGAATGGGAAAAGAAAATAACTTATATATTTGGAAACTAGACTTAGAAATGGATACTTTAGAATTGGTTTGGTTTTATTTAAATTTATTTTGAGAAAGTTATTTGATTGCCTAGGAAGGGTTAATGGTTTGGCTCCTGATTTATGACAGAAAATATGGGTCTTGGTTCAGAGTACATAATTTATAATATGATTATTGGACTGGTCTCATCTTTGGATATGTTTTAGAATTACTAATTTGGAACAATTAATCCAAAGGGTTTGGAAAGAAATATTATATATTGAAAGTTATGAAAAATGAAATTTGCTATAGAAATCAGGATATGTGAATGGAGTAAGGTTGATATTTTTGTTGGAAAATGTTTTGTTTTACCTTGTAAGATGCCTCTAATTATGGAGTTTATTTAATGAATAATGAAGGGATCAGAATGGATCCTATTATTTGGTTGATTTGAAGGATTCTCTGCATCAAAAGCACAATAAATACCTTATCAATCCCTCAAAGATTATATCATAAAAATCACAACATGATCTTACATAATAGAACTAGTTCTCGACATTGAAAACACATGAATGCATCTATGAGGCCTTGCCCCAACCCTTCGTAGCATAGTGATACATTATTATTTTGATATTCATGACTTGATATGTTGAGACACTATCAGATACACTGAATAGATTATGGTATTTCATGTTGTGTGATGATTTACTTTCAGATATTTGATTTCATCATTTAATGCTTTATGAACATATATATTGATGAAGTAAGTAAATGCAGAATTAACACTTTGATAATGCAATTTAAATGATTGAGAATATAAGTAGAATGAGATAAACAACTGATTATTTAAAAGATGAATGTTTTAATTTATGTGTTTTTCCTAATACGTTATATACATATATGCATGTGATTTTCTTGAGCTACTGATGTGTGTAATGAGTGTGCAAGATATTTTAGCTAAGAAAACTTAATAGAGAAATGAGACTGAACCAAATGTACCATTTGTCGAAATCTCATTGTTTGTATTTTATTTGTATCATGAGATGTATGAATGTATCATTTTGTAATCAGTAAATGTTAATGTTTTGTAACAGTTTTTTTATAGTGTTACTTGACACTCATGAATTGTATATGCATTCCAACATGATAGTTAGGTTTAACCATGTAACCTTAAGATCTAAGTTGGGCTAAGCTAGTGACCTTTTTTTTAATTAGTTTATTATCGAGATTAATTACCCCTAGTTCAAATTAGTGTTTAATCTAATTTTGAAGGTTGTTAGTAAGTCCTAAAATTTTCCTAGCTTTTGATAGGTCCCTTATTAATCCCTAAGGCCTCAAATCATGAAATCTAAGTACCTAAGGGGTATGGTTATGGGTTGGAGGCATTTTTCACCCCCCTAGCCTCTTTTTTTGACTTTTATGGTCACTCAAAAACTCCATTTTTTCTTTATTGCGAAAATTGAATGATTTCATCATGGGTTGAATGACTTTAACTCTGCCTTGAGGTTAGCCTTAGGTCTAGTTGAGTTAGAAGCCTCTAGAACTTTTAGGCAAGTGGGGGAGTTATTTCTTTTTAGAGGTGGTTGAGTTTATGATCTTATTTAGAGGCAATTTTGAGAAGGTTTGGGTTGTTCACCCAACCTCTAGTTTTAGAGTGGATTTCAAAATTGAAGGAGAAGGAGAGGAAAGGAAGCTCATCTCAAACTTGTTTAATTTCCATAACTTGATTTTTGAAGGTTGGAATACTTCACCTCATTTTTTTCATGTTGTGTTTCATGTTTTATTTTTATTGCATATATATGTATGTGTGTGTGTTGAGTATGTTCGGGAGGGATGGGAAATTGGTTCTCTTAGATGTCTTTCTTTTTGTGTCTTGTTTTGAATTTTTGAAGGGATTGTATGGGTGTATTGGCATTACTCACCCTCGGATAGGGTAGAAGTGGCCACATACAGGGAAAGGTCTTTAGTTGGACTCCAATAGTGTAGAGTCTCTTCTCAGGACAAGAAGAGGGATAAAGGGTAGGGAGTTATGGGCCCCTACTAATCAGCACAAACCACGTATGAGTTTTGGAATGTAAGAATGGAAGAACAAAAGTTCTTGAGTTTATAGCCCCGATAGGGAACCTATTTGGTGTTGTGTCTGATGTCTCCTATTGGAAAAATCCACCTTCTCCCTAGTCTGGTTCAATGTCGAACCTATTGTGTGAACTCAGGATGGGAGTGAATGTCTGATTTTGTCTTCATGTTATGTTTGGTTGTTTCTTGGTCAATTTTCATTCTCTCCACAATCACCATGATGTTTGTAGAATCTGAAATGGATTCCTTGTTAAGGACCAAGAAGAAAATTCAACTTGTTATTGAAATTCAGTTATGTTGAGGAGATTTCTCCTTAGGATTGAAATCTTGTGTAAAATGTATTTAAACTTATTATTGAAGTGGGAACGATGTTGGGTTTTCTTACTGATTCTTTCTCGATAGAGCCTTTGAATCTGGTGGTTTAATACAAAAAAAAAAATGATTGAGTGATACACTTTATGAGATTTTTTGTATTTTCAGTTATATGCATGTTGTATTGAAAAATAGATAAAATGGTAACATGCAATTTTATGTGATTTTGAGTTTCAATTATGTTGAAAAAAAAAGATTGATATGGTTGAATCATCAATTCAATTTTTTTCTTATTAGGAGATAAAATAAATGTTGCATTATTGTGAAACAAACTATTGAACTCTAAGTTATAAACTCATTTAGAAAAAAAAAATATACCCCTTGTTATAAAAATAAATTGTTTAGAAAATTCTATACTTAGACAAAATAACACTTAGAAAAATAAATTGTGCTTCCAAGAGAAAAAAAGTCCTCTAGATTTTGTATGGGAAAAATATTTTAATTCCCATGTAGCAACAGAGAATATTCTTTGTGGAATTCTTTTTTTTAAATTTAAATTCAAAAAAGAAAAAGAAATAGGAAATACTACTTAATAATCCTAAGTATCCTAAGGTCTTACAAACAAACCTTTAAATCTTAACTACCATCCCACTCTTCCCCAAATCCTATTCTAAACTATCCCACTTGCATCATGCTAGTACCTAGGTGTCAGTGGTCAGTGGGAAAATGTGGAGAGGATGGTGTTTTAAAAAAAAAAAACAAACTTAAGTCAAAGGCATGAATTCGATAGGAACCTTTATGTATCCCTTGATTTGACTAGATCCTAATATCCTCCACCATGTGATTTTCTTTTTAGCACACATCCATATTGCACTGGGTTCACGTGCCCCCTTAAAACATACCATGTCAGTCCAATAGTTGTCTTAGCAAATAAGAGTTGGGGAAGATTAGTATGGTGCAAATTTGTTTAATTAATATAACTCTCAAACTTACCTTATGTCTTCACCTTGGTCTTCACACCCTCCTTTCCTTGGAAACCTCTTTGCTACATTTTTCCTTGAGGTAGGTTAGCATGGAAGTTTGGGGTATGAGGCCCACGTGGGCATGGAGAGGTCTAGGCATAGGGTTAAAAAGGGAAGTAGGGGTGAAAGGGAGTACATAGGTTTAGGGTATAGATTAGTTTAGAGTTTTATGTAAGTTAGAAGTTAGTTGAGGGTGGGGTTAGATTTAAATGAGTTGTTAGATTAGTGTACAATTTAGTTTAAGGATTTATTTTAAATATAAATGTTAGTATAAGTTGTTATTAATTTTATTTATTTAAGTCACTTTTAATATTGTTAACTAATGGTTTTTAGTTTGTAGATTAGTTTGTTATTTGTTATTAGGATTAGTTCTTTTCTAATAAAGTTGTTTTCTTAGTTAGTTTTAATTTATTAGTGATTTAATAATTTTTTTTATAGTATTAGTATGTTTTAGAATTAATTATAGTAAGTAATGTTAAAATTGAGGTTTAGTTTTAAATTTAGTGGAGCTAGTATATTTAGTAATAAAGTTAGTATTTTGTTAGTATATTTCGTAATAATGTTTGTTTTTATTAGTAAATTATTTTTTTTGCAAATTGTAATATACATTAAGAGTGTTAATATCTTATTTATTTATTTAGTCTTTATTTAATTTTAGATGTTTTTTTTTCTTATTACAAATGTGTTATTGTAAATAGATCATAAAGTCAAAAAAAATTGTTATTGGAATAAAGATTTAATAAAGTTTGTTTATTTGTGTGATAGACACTATCTTAATTAACAAGTTCATTTTTGAATGATTAGACTTATATCACTTAAATGGTTATTCAAATAAATGAATTTTATTGTTAATTGGTAATTTTGCTTAAAAGATATTTTGATGATTATGTAATAGGATTTAAATTGATTGTAATTATGTTTTACTATTTTTCTAAGAATGTAAGATTTTAAGGGTAATTAAAAATAATACAATGTTAGGCCTTTTAAATTAGTTTGTTTAATTTAATTAATTGGTTTAACAATGAACGTTTAAGTTTATCAATCTATTCCTTCATGAGGTTTTTAATATATGTTGTAGTCTTATAGTTTTGATGGGTGATCATGTATTTGTCTTATAGTGTACATGTACTTTAACTTGTGGAAACAAACACATCAAACCTAGTGAATTTAATTATTAACCTTTTTTTTTTTTTAAATCGTGTGTTTTGCCCTCATATTTTTGGGCATGATAGCATCATAAATTAATCTCTTCCTAAGCCTCTAGTAAACATACCTAATTGGTCAAAATACTAGGTTTTCCCAAACCCGATCACGAAATAAAACATAACATCTCATCATGCAATTAAAGCAAGTATAGTTATTCATCCCTTTCAATTTTGCATAATAATTCTCTAAAGTTTTGATTTGAGTAACACTGGAGCTTTTTTGTTTGCCAAGGTTCTCAGTTGATAAGTTTCCAAGTTTTAGTTTGATCAAACAAATTTTCATTTTTAGTCTAAGAATTCATATTTTCCTAATAACTATGTGTTATCCTCCCAACTCAATGATCAAATATCTAACTTAGAAAAATGTCCCTTTTTAAACAAAAAGTCAAATACACAAAGACAATATTTTTACTACTACTTAATATTCAATTTTATCTATATTTAATAATAATTACATTTAATTAACTATATTTAATTAGCATTAAATAATAATTAAAATCTAAATATATTAAATTTTAAATTAAATAATATTAAAATAAACTTATTTTAATTTATAAACTAAAACTAAATAATTAAAAATAATAATAAACTAAATTTTAATTATAATTTTTTAAATAAAAATTTATAAAATAAATAGCTTTGGGTGGTGCCCACATTCATAGCCCATGGGGCTCAATTGGCCCATCTCCGAAAGGGAGACAACTTCTTGTTAGAGTAAATAATTAATTATTAATTATTTATTCTATTTTCTTAAGCTTACTTAGGTCATGCATTTATTTAATATTTTATATTTAATGCATGTAGTGGTTAGTTGTTGACAACACGGGAGTTTGTTCCCTTTTAGTTGTCACACTTATCTTCTACCACTTTCCAGCTTGTTCTACAAGCTTCCATGAGCTCTTTATATTCAGACTCTCTCTCATTATATTATCATAACATAAGGCATTATGCATATTGTAAATACATTTTCTTCTTGTGTTTGCACATATTGTCTCTCATGTCCATTTAGGGTTTTTCCCTTGCTCCATGCTCTTCCTCTTCATGGCTTCTCTTTGATAGGTTCTCGCATGCAGGTGATCTTGGGCATCTTCGAAGTTGGCTTTCCTCAACTCCAACATGGTATCAGAGCCTTCTTGCTGCTGCTTCGTTGAAGAATTTTGAAGCCGTGATTTGAAGTCACAAACCCTAGTTTGTTTGTGCATTTTTTCTTCATATCAGGGGATCAGCAAATTTTTGGAGCACTTTGGGCCCAAACGAACATCACCATTGGATTTGGAAGGCCGTTTGCAGTCAGCATTCATATAAAACTTGTCAAATTTGGAGACAGAGCTCCGGGAGGCAAATTTTTTTAGTTTCAGCCCTTCCGTATGGACTATACGGACGATTTCGGCATTGAAAAAATAAAAAATAAATTTTGCAGAGCGCACCACCGAGCAGCCACCACCGCACCACCCGGTGGTCGCCCGTGCTCTGTCCACGCTCAGCCTGCCGGCCGCTGCCACCGGCTACGCCGCCGTCCCACCGCCGTGGCTCGGCCGCCACCCGACTGCAGACCTCCGCCGGCACTGGTTTTCGTCTCGCTGCCCTTGCGGCCACCTCCGTCGGCTCCTCCGCTCGTGTCCCAGTCACCGGCCCATGTCAGCTTACAATCAGCGGATCAGACAACTCAACGTCCGACACATGATCCTCTGTGTTTCCACTCAGCGCTAGTGCCAACGTGACACGTGGCAGGCAAATTTAATGCCCTAAATTGCTGACATCACCATGAGGTCAGCACTGCATCAGACCTTGCATGCACCTCTCCTAATTTGCTTTTGGACCTACTTGTGGTTTTTTGGCCATAACTTTTGCATATGGAGGTATTTTTCTGATCTGAAAGAAGCACCGGAAAGCTTGTTTCGAGACAAAAATTTTGGTGCAGGTATTTTTTGGTTTTGATGCATTTTTATTGCCCTTTTTTTTTGTTGAAGTCTGAAGTCCTTTTTTGACTCCGGCATGCATATCTTTTGCGTCGCATGTCAGTTTTTAGAAAACTTTATATTTTTAGAAAGCTGGTTCTATGTAATTTTTAAAAATGTAGTCCTTTTTCTTTGTTTTTGGCTTTTACTCTTTCTATCATAGTTTTGGCATTTTCGCTATATGATGGATATTTTGAGTATTTTAGGCCTGAGGATCATTTTCCTGACATGGTTTGCTTTCTTTTTGGTTGTACTTTCCTTTGTTGTAGCTCATTTTTAGTTCTGATCATTGTAGCTATCATTTTGAAGCATTTTTTTGTATCGCACTGAGATAAAGTGCCACTTTTGCATTTCGGGGATCATGAACGTTATTTTGAGTCAGTTGTACTTGCACTATTTTCATAAAGCACCACGGGGGGGATTATTGTTTATTGTTTTAGGCATTCTCCCTTTGTCAAGTGAGTGTCCCTTCTACGACATTAGCCCCATGCAAAGTCAATTTGACTGTGTCTTTATCGGTGTCTGTACCTCTTTTCCTCTCTCCTTGTTCTTGGTTCGTCTGCCGGAGACTTTGGCTCACCTTCTCAGTTGCCTGTCATCACACCCCATCTGCATTAAGAGGAGATTATGCTATTGTTCTAATGCATACATGGTTTGATGGTTTGATAGTGTGAACTATGTATTTAGTGGTTGATCTTATATACAAGGTGATTGCAGTGGCTGGCTACCTATGCATTTCGGTGAGATGGATCATCTACCATATAGACATGCTCGGTTCGTGCCTTCTTCTTCCATGGAGGTTCTTCATATCAGCAGTTTGGCAGATTTTGCAGCTTCTTCATGCTTCAGTGATGTTGCTCTTACATGATCACTTCTTGTTCCTGTTTTAGGGGACAATTTCCCTAGTTGGAGACTTCTTCAGTTCTTCACTAGGTTCTTACCTCCTTTTGGGGGAGGGCTTTTCCCACGTGGTTTTCTCTCTTTCCCTACTTTCATAGGTTGCATTTTTTTGCATTGTACTTGGGCACCTAAAATGGCCTCAATGCCGGGACCCATTATGCATTCATCTTAGTTTTGTGAGCTTAAGGCATTTCCCTAAGTTGCACTTAAGGGGGGGTGTTAGAGTAAATAATTAATTATTTATTATTTATTCTATTTGCTTAAGCTTACTTAGGTCATGCATTTATTTAATATTTTATATTTAATGCATGTAGTGGTTAGTTGTTGACAACACGGGAGTTTGTTCCCTTCTAGTTGTCACACTTATCTTCTACCACTTTCCAGCTTGTTCTACAAGCTTCCATGAGCTCTTTATATTTGGGCTCTCTCTCATTGTATTATCATAACATAAGGCATTGTGCATATTGTAAATACATTTTCTTTTTGTGTTTGCACATATTGTCTCTCATGTCCATTTAGGGTTTTTTCCTTGCTCCATGCTCTTCCTCTTCATGGCTTCTCTTTGACAGGTTCTCGCATGCAGGTGATCTTGGGCGTCTTCGGAGTTGGCTTTCCTCAACTCCAACACTTCTCAAGAAATTGTGCATTACTTGTAAGCAGTTGCGGCCTACTTACAACAACTACATGCCGCTTGGTAGCTACATGATTTAGGAAAGGGGAGGTGGAGGTAATGGCTCGCCTCCCCATTAATTTTGTTTGTTTTTTTTCATATATATATATTTAAAAATTTGTGCAAGTATTGGAAGACAAATTTTTAGCAACTCTCTTATTTTTAAATTTTTTTTTAACATATAAAATGATACTTAAAACAGATTGTAATTTCAATCTAAATTAAATTCCAATTAAACCCTAGCTTCACAAATTCATTTTCTCCCTAGATTTTTTTAAGCAAACATTTAGGAATCAAATTTCATTCACACGTATCTAAAAGAGATAACCAGAATGGTAAACATGATTCAAACCCCCAATAAATATGAAGCAAGAAGTTCTTTTCCAATGAAATATTAAGTCTCTAGTTTTCAAACCCTATCTTACGCTAATGCTAAATATACTATAAACGCTCAAAGAATGCAAAAGTTCTTGTCTCCCAAAATCCTTCTAAAAATTGCTCCTCAAAACCAATGTGTGGAGAAATGAACTCTAATCTCCTAATAAAGTGTTTAACTCATCCTTGAGTTTTAGTTCTACAAACATGCAAAAACCTTTTCTTTTATTATTTTAATTTGTTTAATTCCTTGTACATACTTTTTTCCTTTAGGTAGAATTAAATTTATTTAAATTATTCTTGCTTCATTTTTATAAAATAAGAAGACATATTTAGAAACCATATTTATTAATCTAACTAATAATAATATTTAAATTTCATTATTTAAATGCAAGTTCTAAGTTTATTATTATTAAATTAAATTAATATAATTACGCCAGATTTGTTCTATTTTAATTAAATATTTAAATTTACTTCTTCTATTTAATTAATTTTTCAATTAATTAAATATAATTAAAACTTTATTTTTCTTTATAAATTTTTGTTTGATTTAATTATAACTGAAAATTACAGCTGATCCAAAAGATTCAATAAGAAGACTCATTTAAACAACAAAGTATGAACCAAACACAAAGGATATAAAATCTTGAATTCATGTCACTTGTCAAATTTGGAAAAGAAAATAACTCATATACTTGTCCTATAATTTAGGACAATTGGCCTAGGTTTAGGATTTAGACCTTAGAACTATATCTCCTCTTTTACCATTGAGATACTACAATAGGGCACACTCATCATGGCAATCTAGGGAAGTCGATGCCCGGTACCTACAATCTGCATAAAAGCCAAACATGCACATATGCATATATATCTAAACTAAATAGGAAATGTTGGGGAGTGGCACATCATGTAGATCCCAACTAGCAAGTGACTATGACTACCTCCCTCAACCATATCAGAAACATCAAACATAAAATAAAACATACATGTACACCATCAACATGCAAGTATAGTGTAAGTAACCATAAAAACCACATATAAATGATCCATATAACTATCATTATGAAAGAAACTAACATCACTATATGAAATATACAAAGCATCATCATCGAAAGAATAACCATCAACACATGAAATAACTTAGTATAAAGTAGCTCATCATATATATAATTTACGTATAAAATAACATCAACCAATTTAGGTAACAAAGTACTTGCACTAATCATATCACACAACCATGAAAACTAGCCTAAAATAATTAAGCAATTTAATATAAAAGCAAACTAGGGGTTGGTACCACATCCTCTCCCCTAGACTTAGGCTTACTCCTAGAAGCCTATAAACAAGTAGGGATATAAATAGTGTAATCCAAATGCATCCACCCATGTAGCTAATGACTCATCAGTAAGGTCCCATGGGTCCCTTACCTACTCTATGGTTTGACCCTTGGCGGTCAAATCACATTGTTAAAGAATGCACATTGGCTCCAAACAAAGTTTCACGTCCTCCACCTATAATGTATTCCAATCAAGAACATGTATTAGATCAGGAATATACAATCTAAGAATGAAAACATGGAAAACATCATGTACATGAGCTAAGCTAAGCGGTAATGCAAGACAATAGGAAACTTGATCTATCCTCTCAAGAATCTCATACAGCCCCTCAAACTAAGGTGCTAGCTTCGAACCCTTTCCATAATGGATTGGACTCTTTTGTGGTTGCACTCTCAAGAATACCTTCTCTCCAACTACAAACTTCTTATCCATCATGTGAGTATCAGCATACTTTTTCTTCTTATCCTATATTGTAGACACATGCTCACGGATGCACACTACTTGTTGCTCCATATCTCAATGCATCTCTGAAATGAACATAATGTGATCCTCTAAATTGTCCCATCTCAATGGTGTATGACAAGGATGACCATACAAGGCTTGAAAAGGTGTCATCCTAATCAAACTATGATAACCATTATTATACACTAGTACATTTGAGCACATTTTTTGACCATTATTGGTCAAAATTTTGACCCAAGTTGGTCAAAAAAATTTGCATTGAAATATTGACCAACATATTGGTTCGTCAAAATTTTGACCAATCTATTGGTTGAAAATCTTCTAGAGCCATGGTGCAAGTTCTACCAGGCAGTGGTCAAAATTTTGACCAATGCTTGGTTGAAAACTACCACGCATTGGTCAAAATTTTAACCAATTCCTGGTAGAAAACACCCAAGCATTGGTCAAAATTTTGACCAATGCTAGTAGAAAACACCCAGGTGTCAGTCAAAATTTTGACCAATGATTGTAGAAAACTACCAGGCATTGGTTGAAATTTTGACCAATGCCTGGGTGTAATTTTTTTTTCAAGTATTCTATAAAATTGTTCACATGCCTTGCATATGTTTTGACATTTTGCATGCATCCTACACTCTCTCATCGGGTTAATGATGGATTACAAAGAGTGATTTAAAACGGTGATGCTAGGAAACACACACAATCAAATCCAAAGCAAACTTGCATTAAAAATGGATTGTGGAAATCTGATATTGTTAATTTTGCCAACAATATCATATTTCCACAATCCATTTGTAATGCAAGTTCATTTTGGATTTGATTGTGGTTGTTTTTTAGCATCATCATTTTAGATCACTCTCTATAATCCATCATCAATTGGATGACAGAGTGCAAGATGCAAGTAAAATGTCAAATCATAAGCAAGGCATGTGAACTATTTTATAGAATGCCTAAAAAATATTGATAGTAACTAATCAAACTATCTTAAACATTGACAATAACTAGTATGCTTCTTCATTAATATGCTCGATACAATAAGTGAACTCAACAACTATGCACAGAAAGTTATATGTTAAAAGGAAATCATTTAGGAGATATAGAATATGGGGAGAGTGGGACAATCCCTATCTAACACTTGCTCCAGAGTATGAAGCTACACAGATTGAAGTATTTGGGCAAATGTTTTTTCAGAGCCACATTTATAGAGGCTAGAAATTGATTCATTGGAGTCCTTCATCTGGCATGGCTTTGGCTAAGGTTGATTTGGAGTATCTAGAGGGACACATATCAAGAAGTGTTGTGGGTGGAGATTACATAATGACAAAATTTGGAATAGAGCTAGTTCATACTGCTCTAGGGCTGTCATTTTACTACCATGAAGACTAGGATAGGGTTGTCACTGATATAGTGGACCCATTTAGAGTTCCAATCATTCCATCCAACAAGATTCCAATTCCCTACAAAAATACCTATTAGATCTCCTCCCTAACCTTCCTCTAGTAATGCTAATGTCTAGACACAAGGAAAAGAGGAATGAGAAAAGTAAAGAAGAAAAAATCCACTCCTCACCTGCTAACCTATACCTCAGCTTAGGATAGATGGAGGAGAAGTTGTGGCACTTACGTACCTTGACACATCATAAAATGCACCTCTAGATTTCCAATTCAAAGCACAACAATCAATACACTTTGTAGCATATGGATAATTAGCAAAGTAGTCAAAAACTACAAAAATAATTAGATATGAAGAATAGAAATTGGAATTTGACAAGCTAACCTCAACGAGTGAGACAAAAGTAGCAGCCATCATTGCAAATTCTTGTCTTGCATCAAATATGGGCACTCCCCATTGGAATGGATAGGGAATCCTTATCCTGTAGAATAATAAGAATGAGTGAAAATTGTTTTTAAAAATGTTATCTTTTACAACAAAATTACTATATGATTATTCAAAGTTGCATAATGTAATACAAGTTTACCAATTCTTACACTTAAAATAGCTAAGCACTTGGTAAAGTCCTTTATCAAAATGACAGTGAAAAAAATAGGTAGGAGATTTTAGTCACCCTTTAGAATTTAATCATTATGCTATTGCATTGTATGTTCTTATCACCCCCATTAGTATGATTAGCTACAAAATTTTGGTATGGGGAAAGTGAATCAGGTTGATAACTTGCAATTTTTTTCATTGCTATTTTGGTATTTTTTATTGACACCTAATTCATTGACACCTATATTGTAGCTAGATGAAATCCATGTTCAGTTGAGTTGGAATTACCAATGTCAAGCTCATTTAAAATGAAACTGATCATAAGACCAAAATATCAATTTTGTGACAAAGGAACATAGTAAACTTAAAGGTGACAAGGCCACAATGATGTCTACAAACATATTTCTAGCTAGAATATAACTCCAATTGCAACTACAAAACTTTCAATGTCCTAAGTCTGACTTTTATAGGTTGTACTAGCTAATACACTTACCTACATGTAGGCAAAAAAACCAATTAACAAAGAGTTGAGTATCCCTAAGTGAATGTTCTGTATGCAAATATAATTCCAAAAAGAAATAGCTAGATAGTCAAGTGTACTATCCATGGAGCCATAACTTATTTCAAATACTTGCAAAATGGTTTCATGAACCTAAGAGCATTCAACCTTTTAAGAATTATTCATTTTCTTATCAGAAATAACTTCTTCCAAACATACAAATGAATGCTTCATACTATAGTAGCAAAAAACTTTCTCGGCATTGACTTGGCAAACCAAAAGATCAGATATATTCAACTAATTAGTAAAATATTGGGACTTTAAAAATTATACTAATTCTTAAAAATAGAGAAAAAATACTATTCTTATCATTTTAAGACAAATTGGGATTAAAGAGTAATTTCGCAGACAAAATTGGGATAAGATCCTGCTTTTTATAATTTTCTTGAGATTTGGGATTTGTCCCCAAAAATGAAGAACAAGGTGGCAATCTTATTCAAATAAGAAGCTAAATAGTTTGAAAGCAATTTTTAATTCAAAATATTCCCAAAAATTACTACTATGTGTTATAATGCTCGATAACCATTTTTTGGACTTGTATATGTGTATATAAAAATTTGCTATAATCTACAAATCAAAAAAATTGATATAACCTTGTTGAAAGAAATAAACAAATAGACATTACTAATGGTAAGTAAATCACAATAACCATGTACAAAGTTGCAAATAGCACTAAATGAAAAACATCTTAACTTTAAGCAACAGTGTGCCAAGACATGGACAATTATGTTCAATCACCAGTTACTTAGTGTATTTATGTACAAACAATTTCACAGGGTCTTCAACCCAAACAGGAAACAAATCCAACATCCCTATTAATCAACTTCCATAAGATTTCAAGGAGAATAACTCAATGAAACCAATAAAACCATATCAAATTATGCTTAAAACTAAAAATACATACTCTTTAAGTTTTGAACAACTTTAATTAGCAACTTATCAGTGGCAACTGTCCTCACCCTCCTTATGAATGTATCTTTGCTAACTCTTCCTACCTAAAAATTATAGGTAGTGTATAGATCTAGTCTTATGCACATTTTCTCTTGAAACTATAACACTACCTCAATGACAACATAAACTCTGATAAACAATGATCTACCTTGTACACAGTGTATTTATGTTCCAATAATTTTATTTTAGTTGTGCGAAGAAACTTTTCAATGATAGACAATTACTCCATAAATGACATGTTCCCCATGTTGGGATCTCACATAAGTTCTCTTCTAGGTGCCTCTACCTTATATTGGTTTTATTTGTTTGTGTTTATGCATGGCTCTTGGAAACCAATTAAGAAAGTATGTGCTTAATAAGCCACCTATGGGAAAGCTCTTACAAAAGATAAGTATGTTGCACATATTAATCAATCTAGACATAAAGCTGAATGGAAATGCCAACTACATAAGCTTGCCAAGAAATAATGGAGAATAGTAAGAAGCCCTACATTGAAGACTATCAAGAAATGAAAAATGTTGGGAATGTGATAGAGTCTTACTCAGTTCCAATAGAATTGTCAAAAGATGCACTGTATCAACCACAAGAAACTGTTGAGGCACTAGTTAAGTTTTATTTTTGTGACATGGGATTTGACTTCTCCTGGGTAGGAAGTGTCAAATACATCTCAAGATTTATATGATGCAAAGTACAAAAATGGTAGAGAAATAGATCCTATAACTCCATTGCAAAAAATAGAGAGGAAAATATCTCCTAAGAATAATTCTAGTTGCAAACTTTTATGCTCTGGCAATTTTGTCAATGTTGACTCCAACATTGTTATTGCCAATAGAAAATCCAAAGTCAACATGAGTATAATACCTTTTCCTTAGTTAAAGGAAAATAGTCAACTTGATGGCTATCCCAAGGCTAAGAATGATGCTCTTCCCAAAACACATAAGCATTGTGTTGTTTGGATTGATGATTCTAAGCCTTACAAGCATCTAAGATATCTACAAGAATTCTCAAGGGTATCTCAAAGGTATAGCAAAAGAGTCTTTCTATGGTGTTAATGATATTTTGGCTAATGGCTTTTATGATGCTGGTCAAGATTGATCGATCATTTAAGCCATTGAAGAACTTTGAGAATGATACATTTTGCTTAGGCACTTGTATTATACTGGTTGATAGGTTAGTAAATGTTATATGTTTCTTTTCTTGATGCGCTCATTCTAGATTTTAAATTGAGCTCAATTTGGTAACCTATTTCTCATCACTCTTTATGATTTGTAAAATGAATGGATTTTATTGTTTTAGTCTATGCTTTCATGGAAAGAGGTGAGTTGGATGCAATTGCATTGTTAGATAAGCTAGTTGTTTCTGGTTGAAAAAGATTTGGGAGGGGAGTTTTGACAATGCATACAAAATTGATGACTATCAGAGAGCATTATTATTAGCCATCTTTGTGTAAAATTTCTTTGGTGGTACTAATAAATCTTTGAATATATCTAACATGTGAAGAGTTTTTGTGGGGGCCAATGTTGAAGTCTTTCAAGTTCATACATGTCCTATAAATAAAAATTCCAATGTGATAGGCCTTTCTGATTAGCCACTCAAGAGAGTCATAGTTCATGGTATAAATTTCCTTTGTGAACAATCTATCAAGACTATAAATCAATACTACAACTCAAATATTGTTCCCATTGGAGCAATTCATCATGGTGTGGGTTGCCATATGGCTATTCTTATGAAGGTAATAGTTTCATGTACATCACAATTCATATTTAAATATTTATTTATATCTTATATTCTATTTTAGTCATGTTATGATTATTTACTTCAGTTAGTACTTTTTTTTGGTTTACAGTTTCATCCAACTCATTTATTGTAGAAATAAATAGTATTTGTGTGACAGGATAGACACTCCAATAGCTTGTGAGCTTATAAGGGGCTATATGGACTATACATTGCATATATGGAATGTCATTATTATAAAAAGAGATGGAAAATGGATGCAGTTAATAGTTGATATGTGTCATCCTCACAACATAAAAGAAGAGGATGATCTAGAATACTTTTGTAGGTAATGTGTCATGTTTGTTCATCTTTTCTTCTGTGCTCCTTGTCTAGACTTTGGTTGTGGATGTTGTAATTTGTATATTATACTCTATCAAAAGGCTCCTTTTAGTATTATTATTTTGTCATCTGTTTTACTTACAATGCAGTAAATGACTAGCAAATCCAAAGCCAAACCTATAGTGGCTTACTTGACTTCAGTTTTCCAAATAGCAAAGTTCTAAAAAATTCTCTTGTTTGTGTCAATCATTGAAGATTTTTGTACTTAATTAGCTATTCACTTCTCATTTGGGTATCATTTTCTATTGCATACTTTCCCGTTTTCTTGTTTTTCTCTTATGCATCTCAATTGCTTAAATTTCATACCTCTATGATCATATTATAATTCTTTATTCTATTTCACTCTCTAATTGATAAAATGGATACCACTATTTTTTCAGTGCTCTTAACTTGGCAATCTTATAGTTGCTCTTTACTTGGTTTTCTCTAGATATATTCCCCTAACTAGATTTCTAATTCTACCTCTAGCTAATAAGGATATCATAATGCAAGAAATTATGTTTGTCTATGCTTGCATAAAGTAATTTCTCATGGACCATAATGATCTATTTAGTGGTGTACCTTGGGTCAATTGATAGGAGCTGTAAAGGTATTTGTTGTTTTTCTGTAAAGTAAGCTTTTTGAAAATTATGAATACAATATTTCCATTAGATATCATAATGATTGGGGTTGTTTTTCTTCAACAATGTTCTATGGGAAACAAGCACAATATATTCAACTTCAATTACATAAAGTAAATCACATTTCAAGTGTATTTTGAATGCCTAAGAGAACCAATTTTAATTGTTTCAACTTATGGAAATTGTAATTGCTTTATGTTATTTTATATTAAATGGAATCTCTTTTATAAAATGAAATATTTGTATGCCAAATCTCTTGTGATCATTAGAGTGTATGGTACTAGAACTTCAAATGGTCAATATTCACACAACTCAAATCTCATAAATGAAAAGGCAACAATACAATATATCTATGTGACTCTATCAAGTAATTTTTAAAGTAAGAGATTCTTAGATGTTGTAGAAAAGGTCAATAGTTGTTTAGTAAAAAGAGTAGTTATTTTTACCTCTATATAAAAGCACTTTTAGTATTGCCTAGAAGCCATTGGCAAATTCCCCATCTATTTTACAAAATGATTAGTAGCCCATGTTGTTTTGTTTCTAGGTTTCAAAATGCATCCTCCTTGAAATTTATATGTTTGTTCTCTTGTTACAACCAATGTTTTCAAATTCTATGAACCTTTACATCTCACTTCATATTCTTTAGGTCATCCACTATCCTTTTACAAGGATTTTGTTCATGTCTTGCAGTTAGCTTCTTTGATTTTGTTTCTCTTTTAGTGTGGTGGTGAATGTTATGTGTATTCTCACTTTTGAGACCATTAGTTATAGGTTTTTTTTCTTTTCCTCTATTGTAATCATCTCATTGAGTAGGTAAATAATTAATGTGTAGAAGAAAGAATGACAATATTGATTTTCCCATAGGTTATTTTTTAGCTCTGTGGACATTAAAAGTTATTAATTTTGTTCATTCTCAAGTCAGCTTGAAATGTGAATTATGTGGCCATCTATCTCTATTTTGTAGTTATGGGGTGGTTTCCTAGGACATTTTCTTTGCTCCAGGTCAAATCATTTGTATTTCCTCTTACATCTCTCTATTTATGGGATGTTAGAGGTTGCTCATTCCTATTTTCAATATGCTGGTTTGTGTTGTTATTTTGGACTTGAATATGCATGTGATCATCAACTTAGATAATTTGAGAGAGAGAGAGAGAGAGAGAGAGAGAGAGAGAGAGAGAGAGAGAGAGAGAGAGACTTAACAAGTGCTACCATCTTAGAAACATCTCAAATATATAGTGGTCTTAGGGGATTTGTTAGAGAGAGAGAGAGAGAGAGAGAGAGAGACTTTAACAAGTGTTACCATCTTAGGTGTTGGAATTATGATATATTTTTTATTAGCTACAACACTTATTCAATTCTGAATGCTTACCAAGCTCATACCGAGCATTCCTTTGGAAACCAAGCTTATGGGCAGTTCAACAGTGTTTACCAAGTTCATAGCGGTTACCGAACATAACAGTGTTCTCCAAGCAGTTAGTGGTCACCACAGTGTTTACCAAGTTCTCAGTGCTCACCTAGTCATCAGTTGAAATCAGTGTCTATCAAGTGATCAAGGTAAAAGAAGGACTTAGTGTTTATCGAGTGATCAATGTAAACGAAAGACTTAGTGTTTACTAAGTGATCAAGGAAAACAAAGAACTTAGTGTTTACCGAGTGATCAAGGTAAACAAAGAACTTAGTGTTTACTGAGTGATCAAGGTAAATGAAGGAATCAGTGTTTACCAAGTGAAGAAGGTTATCAATGGATTCAGTTTTCACCGAGTGACACAATATTCACCGTGTCAGCAATGGTTACTAAGTTCCAAGCTACTTAGAGTGATTAGTATGGACCGTGCCTCTACTCTTACCAAGTTCATAACGATGTAGTGTATTGTAGTGGATGCCGAGTATCAGAAGGTCACCAAGTCAGTTTGAGGAACCCGAGCTTTCTACTATTTGGCCGACTCAGTAATGATTTATTCACTTGTGTTTATTCACTTGTGTTTGGCCAACCTTGTTAAGTAAATATTGGAATGGTATATATGTGATGTATTATATCATTTGTTAAAAAATATGATAAGGAAATTGGATGGGATTTTGTATTGCAATATTTTGAGAAGAGGAAAAGAGAATCAGCAGCAGAACAGAGGAATACAGCAAGGTCAACATAGATGCAAAAAAGTTATATCTATCACATCAGGTGATCAGAGCATAAAGGATCTTATCATAAATTAGTTGTAACTAGATCCACTACTTCATTCTAACAGGTGAATCAGTTTGTAAATCCTTTAACAGGGTAGACTTAATAGTCTTGTGTAAATCTCCTAACAGAGTGCATACTTCATTGTATGTTTGTAAATCCTCTAACAAGGTGGATCTAGCAATCCTACTTGCTCCTAACAGGGCAGATCATCAGAAGTGATCATTGTAAGCCTTAACAGGCCAACTTTATGCTACAGTATTGAAGTTTTGTGGGCATCATCCCCACCCTAGTTTTACTTTCTAATTGGAAGGTTTCTGGGTTACCAAATCTGTGTGTTCATGTGTTATAAATGTTTATTTTTAATGCATACAGTAGATTAGATGGATGAATGATGAATATGTTATTATGCAGAATTGATTTAAAGTTTTAGAGTTATTGATTCTCCCCTCCCCTCTCAGTAACCTTGTTAGTCTTGATTATTTCCAACATTAGGAACATCTTAGTGTGCAATGGTCTTGAAGGATATATCAAAGAGAGAGTAAGAGAGTGAGAGAGAGAGTTAACAAGAGTTGTCATCTTAGAAAAATTTGGATGTGTTATGCTCTAAGGAGATATGTTAGAGAGAGAGAGACTTAAAAAATGCTACCATCTTGGAAACATCTTATATGTGTAGTAGTCTTAGATGATATGTCATGTTCCACTAGGAATAAATCATTTGAAATAGGCAGTCATATCTTTGCCTAGTTCAGTGTTTTAGTTCAATTCTGTATTTCAAATTTCACATTACACAAACTCCAAAAAAAAATTAAGAGTTATTCAGGTGTTTCTTTTATACAATTTATTATTTTAATTTATGTTCCTTTGGGAAAATGCTTGGTTAAAGACTAGAACATGGGATGGATATATGTTTGTAAAAGAAGCTATTTCTTTAGACTTGCAAGCACTGAATAGACTCTAACAGAAAGCTACCAGGCATATGCAACTATGAAATAATGAGTGCCAAGTGTTCCATTCATTCTCATGAGAGATGGCTTCATGTGAACCATTGCTCATGAGACATGGGTCAATGAATTTGACACAAAAACAAAATAGTTAATAATATCATAATTTGACTTGCTATGGATAATATCTCCTACTTATCAGATGTAAGTTTTCCAATAAAGCCCTAGAACATTTAGAGAAAAAATTAAAAAAAATAGAAAAGAATCCCTACAAAAATAAATCTTGAATTACCTCCCTTATATTAGTAGTATAGGCCTTTTCAAGCCTGACATCATCTAGGCAAAAAGATCTTTGAGCTTTTATTTTTGTGGGCTTGCATTCAGACTTTTTTAAGCCACCAGAGCTTTTGATCTCCAAAATCTAGCAAATAGCATAGAGTCTAAGACCCCTATTCCCACTTTCTTTGAACTTTTTTAAGGGTTCATTTTCATCTTTAACAATAGAAAACTATTCTAGATCAACATAAATAGAATCATGTGGGTAGTACTCTAGACCTTTGTACTTAAATCCATCATTGTTTGGAAGCATGTAGAGTTCTAAATTATATTTCTCATCTTCTCTTATTCTACAAGACTGACACTACCCATTTCCCAGACCTAAAGTATCATAAGGAAGAGAAATTAAAGCACCACAATTAGGTGCATATAGAGACTTGCAGAAGTATTCAACTAGGAGTTTCTTCCTTTCCATCTCTATTGCACGTGCCTTGTTAGCTTCATCTACAATCAAATTTTATTTCTTATACTAATAGCCCCAAGATTGCAATCTAATCTCCACTCCTACAGACTATTTTACATCCTTCACATCAACTTGATGGCATTAATGAGTCAAAAAGACTTCACGAGGATTAGCAGCATTTCCTAACAAAGTTTCACTACCTATGTAAATAACTCTTCCATGAATCATTTTTATTCCATTAGATTTCTCATACATGTATTCAACAAAAAGAATAGTGGGAAGATCCTCAAAGTGCTAGTCTTGACCTTTTGAATACACTAGAACTGCACTTCCCACAAAAATATCTCCATCAGTAGAAACCATCTTATATAGGGGTTCTCGAGATGATTTTTTACCAATAGATCGGCCTACCCATTTTATATCTTTTCTACTCAATTTGCCTCTCCTTGTTCTAATTATAGGGGAGAGTTCAATTTTGTCCACCACAATCAAATCAATCTCTTCCTCATCCTCACTATCTTCCTAAGCATGTTCTTCCTCATCTTTCTCACCATTCTCACCATTTTCCTCCTTTACTTCATTAGACACAAAGATTGAGTAGTACTCACTCCAAATGCAATTTATTAGCTTTGTAGTAGTTGCATGCATTACTTTTTTGCTGATAGTTTTGGGTCATGCATTAGCCCTAGGATTCAAATTCTTTTCTTTGACTATGACTCCCTTTTTTATGAAAGAAAATTTTGTATGATGTCTTTGTTCCATCTTTATAGAAAGGCCTATCACAAAGACACTCCTTTGTATGCATTCATCTAGATACTCTGCAAATTGTTACAAAATAATTTGACCATCAACAACATCATACCTTTCTACAACATCCAGATTGGGTGAGATAAAAAATGGCTCATTTTTATCTAGGCTTTCCAGCTTCCTAACCACATCTGAGAAAGAAAGTTTTGAAGTATGACTCTACTCCTTCAGTAATACAATTATTTTGATTGCAAGCCTAAATTTTTTTAGAATGGGTTTATACCATGGTAAATATTTCTTAGAAGGCTTCCCAAGCCTATACCAAGCACCATCAATGCATATTGATATGAAGAACATATTTTCTTCAAATTCTATCATCCATTCCTTGATAGCACTTAAATATATGTGAAACCCATGAAACTCATTATCTTGAGAATTTTTACCCCCTCCAAAGTTAGCATCCAAACAATAGCCACTACCATCATCTTCTATCATGACACCTAAGCCAAATACTATAGTATCTATCTTAGTACCACCAAGAATTAGAAGAAGTTCTAGGGGAACAAGCTTGGAATTAGAATTGTATAAAGACCAATTATGCAACATCCTATAGGGTAGATCTTCAGGATCTAATATACATGAATCATCATAAAAGAGATATTCATCTTAGTGGCCTTATAATATGCAAGCAATGGATAATCATTTGCAATTTAATCTTCATTGATTTTGATGTAGAACTTCTTCTTGCCTTGAGACTTTTGACTTGGTCTTGTAGCCATCCACTCATTCTCTTCTTGCATCAATCTTGCAAGCTTCTCATCCTCCTCATAGATAGATGAAGCACCAATAGTAGTACTAGCAGAGCTTTCTTTAATTTGTATACCAACAAATCTCATATGTTTTGATTGAAGACGCTCCTACTCCAAAGCTATAAGAGCAAGCAAATCAGTAAAAATTTGATCACCTTCTTCAGAATTATTGTCCAAACCAGTTAGTTGTTTTTGACGCAAGCAAGGAAATAGAATAACCAAGGCCTAGGGCTCACTCGGCTATCCAAACCAACCTACAAGAGATAACACAACAGAAACACACCACAAAATACAACACCAAGGAGAGAGAGCAAGATATCTTTATCGTTTTATGAAAATATGAACATACATGCCCAACTGTAAGGCCTTTTGGGATACGACCAATCATAAGTACAATCTTCAAATTTTCTATCTGACGTCTATCTTCTATCTTCTTCTTCTTACTTACTTACTAAAACCTAACCTAAGACCTCCTTAAATACTTGCCAAAATGGCTTTAAAAAGATTCTAGAATATTACATAAAGAAAGGCTAACCTCAAGATGGTCAGCACTCATCCCTAGACAAGATCTTATTATTAAATTCATGATTGAAATTAAGTACACAAGTTAGCTCCCACTAAGAACCAAAAACATAGACAACTTGGCACACATTGGATAACTCAACATGTACTAGAAAACTAGCACTTGACATCAATTGGAAACTGGCACTCAACATTAACTAGAAATCGGCACTCGGCATCAACTGGAAACTAGCAACTCGACATCAACTAGAAACTAGCAACTCAACATCAACTAGAAACTGACACTCAACATCAACTAGAAACTGGTACTTAGCATTAACTAGAAATTGGCACTCAACATCAACTCGAAACTAGCAACTCGACATCAACTAGAAACTGGCAACTCAACATCAACTGGAAACTGGCACTTGGCGTCAATTGGAAAAAAAAACAAAATAGTGTAGAATTACAAGGAAACCTAGGATGCTCCTACATTAGACAACCAAGGTTGGAGAAATGATTCTTCTGAATCATGCATGTGTCACAACTAGAGCTAAATCCAACCCAGATTGAGAAATCCATGTAGCATCTTCAATAGGTCTATTCTTCCACTTCACCAAACACTCATAGTAATCTTTTCCTCTTGTACTCTTACCAATTCTTTGATCCCAAACCTATTCAACCTCTTCAGCTTAGGATAATCGTCGAGTATAACAACTTCATCATCTAACTCATGATACTTATACAAATCAGAAATATTGAATATAGGAGATATATCCATGTCATCGAGTAACTCAACTTCATAAGCATTGCCACTATCAAACTTCTTCAAGATCTTACAAGGTCCAAATTTCTTCATCTTCAGATTACTGAATATTTTGATAGGAAATCTTTCTTTCTTTAGATGAACCATTACCTCATCACCCACTTGAAAATCATGATGTCTTCTAGACTGATCAGCATTCTCCTTATACTTCTGATTACTTTGTTCCAACCTCAACTTCACTTCCTTATGAAAAGACTCCATAAAATCAGCAAATTCTTCTCCTACAACACTTCTCTTTTCTTCACCAGCAACATCTCTCAAATATGATATACCTCTAAGATGCATTCTAGTAACAATCTCAAAAGGCATCTTCCCTATACTCCTATTAAGAGAACTATTGTATGCAAACTCAGCTTGTGCTAATACCATTTCCTAATTACTTGGTTTGTCTCCAACTAAAAATATTAGAAAATTACCCAAGATTCTATTCACAACCTTTATTTTTCCATCTATTTTTGTATGGAATGTAGATCTAAACTTCAGCTCAATACCCATCTTCTTCCACAAAGTCTTCCAAACATAACCAACAAACTTACTATCTCTATTAGAAATAATGCTTCTTGGTAATCTATGCAATCTCACAATCTGTTTAAAGGAAAGTTCAGCAACATGCTCAACATCTGATGTCTTCTTACATTGTATGAAATGAGCCATCTTAGAAAATCCATACACTACAACAAATATAGAATCATACCCTTTCACTGTCATAGGCTATCTAAGAACAAAATCCATACTAATGTCAATCCAAGGTTTCTTAGGAACAATAATAGGTGTATAAAAACCAATATTTTGACTCATCCCTTTTGTAGCTTGACATAATCCACAACTCTTTACAAATTTTTGAACATCCTTATACATTTGAGGCCAATAATACTTTTTTTTCAGCAAACTCAATGTCTTATCAATTCCAAAATGTCCAGCCAATCCACCACTATGCTTTTCCTTAATCAAATTCAACCTCATAGAACTTCTAGGAATACACATCTAAATACCTTTGAACAACATACCTTCTTGAATGAAATACTCATCATACTTACTTATGTGATCTGTCAAATTTGGTGTTTTGCATTCTCTCCACACCTCAAAAAAATCAGGATCAGCATCATACAATTCTTTCATTTCATCAAAACCAAGAACTTCAACCTTCATTCAAGTCATGCTTGATCACAAATGTAACTCGACTCTTATGCTTGATCACAAATGTAAAATCCTACAAGTATTCAACCCACTTCATATGTCTTTGATTCAATTTATGTTGACTTCCCAAGTACTATAAAGCTTTATGATTAATATATAACACAAACTCCTTAGGAATAAAATAATGTCTCCACTTCTTCAAGGCTTGAACAATAGCATAAAACTCTTAATCATACATAGAATACTTCCTTTGAGCATCATTCAAATTTTCACTAAAGAAAGCAATAGGTTTACCTTCTTGACTTAACGCAGCTCCTATTGCATTACCACATGCATCACATTCAACTTGAAATACTTTGTTAAAATTAGGAAAAGCCAATACAAGTAATTCAACAACCTTTTATTTCAAAGTCTCAAAACTCTTATCAACTCCATGTGTCCACTTGAATTCCTTTTTATCTCCCCTCATTGTTTTAGTCATAGAATTACAAACAACACTAAAATTCCTTATAAATTTTTTGTAAAAACTAGCCAAACAATTAAATGATCTTACCTTACCCACATTCTTAGGTGTAGGTCACTCCAAAATTGCTTTAACCTTCTTAGGATCCATCTTCAATCCATCAACTGAAATCACATATCTCAAATATAGAATCTCCTCTTGCATAAAAGAACACTTTTTCAGATTAATCAACAACTTTGCCTCTTTCAATCTCTACAATACTTGACTAATATGTTCAAGATGTTCTTTCATAGTCTTACTAAATATCAAAATATCATCCAAATGAACAATCACAAACTTACCCAAGAATCTTTTTAGAACTTTATTCATCAACCTCATGAAAGTACTAGGTGCATTAGTCAAACGAAAAGGCACAACCAACCATTCATACAAACCATATTTTTTCTTCCATTCATCACCTTCTTTGATTCTGATTGTGTACCTATGAAGTGTGGCCTCTATTACCTCACAAACACTTCAACACGGTCTTTATTCACGGATTCATCCTAGAATTGACATGAGATTGTTCACCCAAGAATAGTCCGACAAGGCAACCTGTTGCCTTCTATCTAGAGAGATTTTGATTATTAAATATCCTCAAATTTGAGGTGTAAGAAACCAGACCCTCTAAGAATGAAGGATTTGAGAGATGCAACTAAGTTAGATGAATGTGTAAATTTACTCTAAATGTATAATGCAAACTAATTTAAGAACTTGTAAAAGAAATTATACTAGATGCATACATTTTAAATGCTAAATGAAATTAAGCTAAATGATGAAAATATGTGAGAATGTATTGAGCTAAGTGAGTGCAAAATGTGACAATAATTTGATAGAAAATCAAAAATCCACCACCGTAATGAAGAATTGAAGGTCTCTTAAATAGAAATCCTAAAATCTTTCAATGGTTGAGATCAATTCCAATCAATGGACAAGATTGAAGATGAGGTTTAGTCATGGTGGAAGATTCCCAAATTAAAGGGAGTTAACTGGCTCAGATCTAAGTGTAAGAGTCAGTCAGATCAGATAGACTTTAGTGTGAGAGCAAGTGATCTGGGTCACTTCTAATTTGATCAGTAGTTGTCTAGGAATTCCCATCTTTGAACTAAAGAATAGAATCAGGAAGAATATTTAATTTAATAAAATGAGATATGCTATCACAAATACATTTTTTATTGAATTAAATAATTTTATTTAATTAATTAGAGACACTTTTCTATATAATTAAATAACTTCATTTAATTAATTAGTAATAACTTCCTATTTAATTAAATAACTTTGCTTAATTAATTAGAAATAGCTTTCTATTTAATTAAATAATTTTGTTTAATTAATTATAAATAGGCATATTTATTAAATTAAATAAATTCAATTTTGTAGTACATTAGCCTTAGGAGATAATTTAATTTAATAAATTATAAATACTTTAGATTAAATTAAATTTAAATCAAATAGGTTTAATGTGGCTAATATGAGTGAGTACTATTAAATTAGATGAATACAGATTAGGGTTTTTTGCATTTGTGATTTAAGTCAATTAGTGACAATCAAAATGAGAATTGCCTAGTAGAGTAGGTCTTAGGATTGGTCATAATAGAACAGAATTGGTGATCATGGCAATGAGCCAATTTTAGGGTATTACATTTTGCCCCTCTTTGAATGAATGTGCAAGCAACATGTTCAATTCAAAGAAAATCAAAAAGCATGATGTGAAGATCAATAGATAAGATTGGTTCCAAAGTTGATGATACAAAGACCAATTGATAAGCTTTTAAGGACCATCTCTAGAATAGAGCTTAATAGTAATCCAAGAAAGATACCTAGACACCCAAAATTGATAAGTGTTTTAAAGGTTTCCTTCATAACAAAGTTTAACCTTTAAAGATCCAAACAGAATGTCTAGATACCTAAGAGTGATAGCATTTAAAAGATCATCTCCAGAACGGAGCTTAATCTTTAAGGATCCAGACAGAATGTCTAGATACCTAAAATTGATAGCATGTAAAAGATCATCTCCAGAATGGAGCTTAATATTTAAGGATCTAGACAGAATGTCTAGATACCTAAAATTGATAGCATTTAAAAGATCATCTCCAGAATGGAGCTTAATCTTTAAGGATCTAGACAAAATGTCTAGATACCTAAAATTGATAGAATTTAAAAGATCATCTCTAGAATGGAGCTTAATCTTTAAGGATCTAGATAGAATGTCTAGATACCTGAGATTGATAGCATTTAAAAGATTATCTCTAGAATGGAGCTTAACCTTTAAGGATCTAGATAGAACACCTAGATACCTGAGATTGATAAGCATTTAAAAGATTATCCCTAGAACAGAGCTTAATCTTTAAGGATCTAGATAGAACACCTAGATACTTGAGATTTGATAAGCATTTAAAAGATTATCCCTAGAATGAAGCTTAATCTTTAAGGATCTAGATAGATCACCTAGATACCTAAGATTTGATAAGAATTTAAAAGATTATCCCCAGAACAGAGCTTAATCTTTAAGGATCTAGCTAGAACACCTAGATACCTAAGAGTGATAAAATATAGCAAGATCAAATTATGAGTCATAGAATCATCCCCAGAACAAGGCTTGATCCATAGGAGTCGAGGTTTAGATAGTTCCGATACCTGTAATAAAATGATGATAAGATGAAAAAGATGTCAGAAAGAGGGAAACAAGATGCTCCTAATGGTGTGATGCCCCAAATGATGAGGACATAAGATGGAAACAAGATGCCCCGAGCAATACGTATTCAATGATGTAATCATTCTGCCCTCTCAGGAGTGAAATTGAAAGATGACACACCAAAAATGTGACATAAAGTAGTAGAAGAAATTTGAGATTCAACAGAATGTAGAAGAAATCAAAAGAAGATTTAGAGTTAATTCGACATGGTTTTGAGGTCTAGAAGACCAAGTTTGACCATAACCAAAATTAGCCATGATTGACCTAAGTTGTATATTTCAAAAATATATTTTGAAAATATGATGAAGTTTGAGTTGAAAGAATTCTAGGAATCCCAAAATATTAAAAAAATTTGGACTACACAAGCATTCAATTGCGTTGGGCCCAAAAATTCAAAAATACATTTTTGAGGCACTTAGGTGTGTCAGATTTCAAATTTGATCCCAAAAATGGGTTCAAAGTAGCCAAAATAGCCAAGAGGGTTTTGTGCAGTCATTAAGAAACATGATACTTTGAAGAGATCAACACATAAGGTGAAAGTAGATTTGCAATTGAATCACATGCTTATGCAAGTGAAGGATGAAATACAAGACTATGTTAAATGCAACCCTAGGTCTGGTTACTGAGCCTCAACAATTTATCATCACTGGACTTAAAGAAAGCTTATATGTCCCATAGTTACCACTGACTTTACAATCATGTAAATATTAATAGGACATATGTCATAGGTTTTTCAAAGTTAAATGTAAGCATTCAAGGCATAAGAAGCTAGAATGACCATAACATTGGTCCCTTTTAATATAGCAAGTTAACATAAGCATCAAAGCATAAATGCCAAGATGACCATAATGTTTCTTTCATGATAGGAACATCAAACAGCAAGAGATCCATATTATGTTAAGTATTTAGTAAGTATTCTATCCATAATGAACCTTGCGTTCATAACCTAAGACAGAAATATGCTAGGTATACTCGTAGTAACCCATACATTCACTTAAGAGGATGAGTATTAGTATATACTATAGCATGAAGAGTTCACTCCAACAGACAAGGAGAAGTACCTACGTTATTGATATACTCATATAAAAGGAGTCAAGCTAGCCATCCAATGTGAGATGGAGGCTCTTATAGTGAACACCCCTTTTATAGGAATATGTCAACTAATTAGAACTAAAGTGCAAACAAAAAGCAAAGAAAAGATCATGCTCCCATTCATTACTTCTCTAATCAGAAATGACATCATCGAGTTGCTCAAAGGGACATGATAAAGAGAAAACAAAGCAAACAAAGAAAAAGCTCAGTATATCCAAACAAGTATGTTGTTTTGAAACTATTATTTGTCATGGAATTGATGTAAAATGTCAGTGTCTAGAACATGTTTGAAAGAAATCTCTTTAGTAGGGTGACAATAGTAGGCATACGTAGTTAGAATGACTGGTGACTGAGGTCAAAGAGGAGACTTGAAGATGAAGAACCTAAAGAGGATTGAGCGACAATACATAGACATAACCAAGATGATTGGTGACTGACACAAGAGAGATCTTCCATAAAGGAATCTAAAAATGTGACATGGGCAATAGTAGGTAGACACAGTTGAAACAACTGGTGACTATTGTGAAAGAGATTCTATGCAAAGAATCTTGAAAATGAGGTATAGTGGTGATAGTAGGCAGATGCAGTGAGGACTGCTGGTGACTATAATGAAGGAGATTCTATGAGGAGAATCTTAAAAATAGTGATACTAGCGATAGTAGGAAGACACAGTGAGGACCACTGGTGACTATCGTGAAGGAGATTCTATGATGAGAATCTCAAAAATAGTGACACTAGTGATAGTAGGTAGACATAGTGAGGACCACTAGTGACTATCATGAAGGAGATTCTATGAGGAGAATCTTGAAAATAGTGACACTAGTGATAGTAGGCAGACATAGTAAGGACCACTGGTGACTATCGCAAAGGAGATTCTATGAGGAGAATCTCAAAAATAGTGACACTGAAGGGGAATGCCCTCGAGTTGTAACAAGACTCAATCCATGTATACATGAGTGGAAAGTAGGGAAAAAAAGGAAAGTGAAAGCATGAAAGTGACTGTACAAAATAGCTAGAAGATGCGCTACAAGATTGAGCAGTGGGAACAAGAGGCATCTGTTTACCAAGTTTTCACCTTCTTGGCAGGATTTTAATTTTTTTTGCTACCATGATGCCTGTTTCTAGGTTTTCACCAATGGCACTTCTTTTTTTGGTATTTTTCTTTTTATTTTTTATTTTTTTGTATTTTTGAGATTTTTCACTTGGTTTGGTGTTACTATGGCACCTATTGCTAGGTTTTCACTAGGATAACAATATTTTTTAGGACTTTTTTAAATTTTTATGAGTTTTTCAGGACATATAGATGTGCACAAAGAGGTATTGCTATCAAATCAAGTATAAAATCATTTTAGATGGAGAGTGTTGACAGGTTCCTTTAGCACTTCTCCCTCAGTTGTAGAAAGCTGATAGGCGCTACATCCATTTACTAGAGTAATGATGTAGAGACCGAGCTAGTTTGGTTCAAACTTCCCTTTTTGGACTTGTTGTTGTTGAATCACCCAGCTAGAAGTCACATGGCTTGACCCCCTGATTGTAGCTTCTTGCCATTCATTGTTGATATGTGCATAAATGATCACATGGCACTTGTTGACATTCATCCAGTAACACAAGATCTTGAAGCCAGGTTATCCTATAGTCATCATCAGTAATAAGGCCCTTCATAGAGATTCTTAAGGTAGGAATCTCGACCTCTATTGGAAGCACAGCATCTGCTCCATACACCAAAGCAAAGGGAGTCATGCCCATTGGAGTTCTGATGCTTGTCTTATATGCCCATAGGGCTGGATTGATCTAGAGATGCCAATCTCTCCCTAATTTGCTGACTGTGCAATGAAGAATTTTGAGGATCACCTTATTGGATGCCTCAGCCTAGCCATTACCCTAGGGTTAATAAATGGAAGACCAATTTTTTGTGATTTTGAATTTCTTGCATAGTTCCTTGAGGTCTTTATTCTTGAATTTTACTCCATTGTCAATAATGATTGAGGATGGTACACCATATATGCAGATGATGTAGTTTGTGATAAAAAGTGCTACAATTTTACCATCGACAACTATAAGAGGTATTGCCTCTACCCACTTTGCGAAGTAATCTATAGCTGTGATAATGAACTTATGTCCATTAGAGGAGGTTGGGTGGATCTGTACCACCAAGTTGAAGGCCCATTGCTGAAATGACCATGTTGTAGTAGAGGGAATCAACTCTCTAGCTGGAGCATGGATTAGATTCTTGTGTAACTGACACTGCTTGCAGGATCTAGCATACTTGATAGCTTCTTGCTCCATTTTAGGCCAATAGTAACTAGCTCTAAGGATTTTATGAGCTAATGTTAGGCCATTGGAGTGAGATCCACAAATACCCTTGTGAACGTCAATTAGTGCATGTTTGGACTCTTCGAGTTCTAAACACCTAAGGAGTGTTCCATCAAGACCTCTCCTAAACAAATTGTCAACAATAGTGACATAATGCAAAGCCTTAAGGATTAGGTAATGTTTCTCATTCTAGGTCAAACCTTCCAGAATGGTTTGATTGCAGAGATAGGAATAAATGTGATGGTAGTGGGATGATTCTTGTCCAACAATAGAATAGATCATCCTAGAATCAGGGGTGTCACAGGCTGGGTAGTGTAACTCTTCCACCAAGAATTCATGTTAAAGATCATTTTCAGACCTCTATAGTAGGGAGGCCAAAGTAGCCATAGCATCAGCCACTTTATTATCTTCTCGTGGAACTTGTTGGAAGGTTATATGTGCAAAGTGCACTTGGAAGGATTTAGTTTCTCATCCTTTGTTTGGTACACATCATTAACCTGATTGATGACAAGTTGAGAGTCACCAAAGATGTCTAACTAATCCAATCTCCATTCGGCCACAATCTGCATGCCATTGATCAAAGTCTCATATTAAAGAATGTTGTTTGTACAAGGAAACATAATCTTGTACACTTTGGGAAATGAGTATCTATATGGTGTAATGAAGAGTAATCTAGCACCTGATGCTTTTTGTGTGAAGGATCCATCAAAGAACATAACCCATGTGTGGTGCATTAGTGTCAGAATCAACTCATCTAGGAAATCAATGTTCATTGGTAGAAGACTCTGTATGGGTGCATTGGTCAGCTAATCTGCAATTTCCTATCCCTTGATAGTCTTGCATTCAATGTATTTTATGTCAAAATCACTGAGTATCATAACCCATTTAGCCAATCTTCCTATGAGAGTTGCCTTACTAAGCAAGTACTTTAGTGGGTCTATTTTAGCCATGAGCCTCATAGTGTGGGCAAGCATGTAGTGTCTCAACTTTTGGGAAGCAAAGACAACTACCAAGCAAGCTTTCTCAATAATGATATAATTTTTCTCATAAGAGATCAGTGTTTGGCTCAAGTAATAAATATCCCTTTCTTTGTTGTCATTGTCTTCCTAAGCCAAAAGTATTCCCAAAGACATTTTAGTTGTCAAGATGTATAAAAGAAAAGGCTTCCCATGGATGGGAGGCATCAGGATTGGCAAACTGACAAGATATTGTTTGATCTATGTTAATATTTGCTCACAATCATGGCTCCAATTGAATTTCACACCCTTATGTAAGGTCTTTGTGAAGGGTTGTGATCTATCTGCCAATTGTGAAATAAACTTGTGAATAAATTGGAGCTTTTCCTATAGTCCTCTCATCTAACTGATGTTCTAGGGTGGTGGCATGTCCATTATTGCTTTTACTTTGTCTAGATCTATCTCAATTGCTTTTGCAGAAACAATGTATCCTAGCAACTTCCCTAATGTGACCCCAAATGTGCATTTCTTAAGATTGAGTCGAAGACTAAATTTTTCCATATGATCTAGGATGGGCCCCAAATCTTGCATATGAGTATTGTGTTTAGCACTTTTGACCAAGGTATCATCAACATAGTCCTCCATGGTTCTATGCATCATGTCATGGAAAATTGTAGTAATAGCCCACTAATACATAGCACAAGCAATCTTCAAACCAAATGGCATCACATTCCAACAAAAGGTTCCCCATGCACATGTGAAAGCCATTTTATCCTGGTCTTCTGGTGTAATTTTTATCTGATTGTATCCAGAAAAACCATCCATAAGTGAGTACATCTCATAGCTAGCCATCATGTCCATGATCATATCAATATTAGGGAGCAAAAAGTCATTTTTAGGACATGCCAAGTTAAGATCACAAAAGTTTGTACAAACCCTAATAGATTTATCATTCTTGGAAAGTGGAACAATATTGGATATCCATTCAACATAATCAATGGTACAGATGAAACTAGCTTTTAGAAGATTCTCTAGTTCTAGTTTGACGAGCAATGCAACGTGAGGATGCATTTTCTAAAGCTTCTATTTAACTAATTTGATGCCTGGTGCTATGGACAAGTGATGCATGATAAGATCAAGATCCAATCCTTGCATGTCAGAGTATGTCCAAGATAAATTTCTTTTTTTTTCTTTGAACAAGGCAATGAATTCTTCCTTCTCTTCAGGTGATAGTGAGTGTGCCAGATGTATCATATGAGGATGTTCTTTTGTGCCTAGGTTAATTGGTTGTGTTGGCTCTATTAACACTGATGATATCTCCTAAAAGTGACTAGGAAGCACATCAAATATCTCATCCATGGGAACCTTAGAGAGGTTTTCACCCTTGGATATGTCTTTTGTTTTTACTTTTTTGGGTTTTGACACTGCCATAATGTGGTTTTCGTCATCAAATTTTTTGCATTTTTTCATTTTAATTGTATGTCTAAGATATTTGATGTCAGTCTCAGTCATGTTGACACTCTGCTCATTGGTTGAAGATGTTATAGGTTTGATAGCATTTAGGTAACAAGTGAGAGCATAATCATTTTGGAATGTCAAGACTTCACTAGATGCATTAGGTTTCTAGTCTATAAGCTTGAGATGTATGAGTGAGAGAGTAGTGGCTGGTTCAATTGCGTTCACAGTATCATTATTAAGTGCTTGGACCAGCAATTTGAGACCTATGAAAACCTCATCCATGGGTGTGTTCAAATGCCTCAAAGTATGAACATTAGTAATTGACGACTCTAGGACACTAGTTGTATTAGACCCATGTGACCTAACCCTAAACATTTCACCCACTTTGATTTGGTTTTCATAGACATGCACTTGGTCAATGTCTTTATCAGTAGTCACTTCTGAAAGAGAGTCAAACTCATATTCCTTAGAATCAGTGCTACATGGTGAGAGATTATAGAACTCCCCAACAGTGATAGAGACATACTCACCTTCATCCTCTGGGTTCTTACAAAAATACTCAATATGGGATGACTGACTAGATTCTCCCTTTTTTGAATGATATTTGAGTTGCTCAGTATTGTCCTCAGAAGAGTTACTAGTATCATCCATAGTGCTAACACGTGGCGCAAAGTCATTTGGCTCATAAAATAATTTAGCAAGATCATGAGGAATAGGATGAGGATAGGAATCCTCAACATCGGATTCTTCCTCTTGATTATCTTACTCAGCTTGTGACTCATTTTTAGATGAACTCTCAGGTGTTGGTATGAATTTATTTGGTCCCAAATTAAAAGGAACCTTCTTAAATCCTAGGCCAGTTGTATCATGGTTTGTTTGAGCTATTGCTTTGATAGGATCAATTAGGCCATTGTTATTGCACCAAATAGGGCTAGTTCCCTTGTAACCAAAATGCTTCATAAGCTTAAGACCAGGCCCATATTTCTTAGGAGTGATTTCTCGAGCTTTTTCTGTTAGGTCCACTGGAGCCTCTTCTTTACAAAGCCATGCTATAATGGCTCTATTTTCACTTTCATCCTCTCAGAGGATTGTAGCCTTAACAAAAGTGTCATTATACTTGGTCTAAGGTGTCAGTACGAAAGGCTTCTTTGCCTTTGAGGGTCTCACATAATGACAAGGAGATTCTGGAAGAGATGTCAATGATAGCATTGGTTCAATGTGATACTCTCCCATGCTAGTTTCTTTCAGTCTGAATGACTGTTCGATTTGTTTTAGCTTATTGTCATGATAATTAGTGGATTCATGGTTAGCAGGGACAAAAGTTTCAGCAGCCTTGAGCATATTGTAGGTATAACTAGTAGTGGTAGGAATAGTAACTTCAAAACCATGAAATGGGAACTTGATGCATTGGTGGTATGTGGATGGCACAATGCACATCTCATGTATCCATGGTTGTCCTAACAGAATGTTGTAACCTAAGGGAATGTCAAGCACCTGATAGGTGACATCCCTTTCTATAGGACCGATGTGAATGGGTAAAACCACAAGACCTAGAGACTTTTTTTCCACTTCATCATATGCTTTCATAGTGATCTTACGTTGAGGATCAATAGAGTCCTCAAAATAATTCAATTGTCTAAGGAGAGCAGCAGAGACAATATTTAGGCCAGTTCCATTATCAATGAGTACCTAATGAACACGTGTCTGATGGATCATAACCTTAATATGTAGTGTTTGATTGTGTGGGTGACTTAGTGAGTTATCATCCTCCTTGGAGAAGGTCATGAGATAAGGCAAGGTTAGGCGATCTACCATGGATTAAAATCGCTCAAGATCAAGATCTTGAGGAACATTTTCCTCAGTGAGGGCTTTGTCCCAAATATGCTTGTGAGTAGGAAAGATTTAAGTGGCTCAAAGATGGAAATCTAAGCATTAGCTCATTTCAAATGATTGAGAACACTATAACTAGTTTCTGTCAAGTTCATTGTGGGTTTTGCACCTTTGCCAGATGGTCTAGCAAGGGCTTTGTCTTTGTGTTGTTCAAGATCAAAAGTAGGAAGCACAGGGCCTTTGAGCACCAACTTGGCATGAGAATGAGTGACAACATTAGCACAGTGTTGTGAGGGTGTATTATCCATTGCATTGAGAGTAGAGCCCCTAAAGACAAATGGTGTCTTGGTTTTGTCATTATCTTGTTTACCCTTAATGGTAATAACTTCACAGTATTCAAAATCCACAGGTTCAACCATGTGAATGACATTTTCATCATTGGAATATGCATAGTTGACCTTGTTGTAGGGTTGTGGTCTCAAATTCTCTCCTTTTTCATAAGCTAGGAAAGGTTCTTTGAACGCCTTGTGATTCAAGTTTTTGTTATGTCCATCTACCACAAGATCACCAGCATCAATCATGTCCTAGACTTTATGTTGCAAGTTTATGTAGTTACTAGTTTTGTGTCCCTTATTTTGGTGATACTCATCGAATGATGTTTCATTCCACCATGGTGGATGTGGTTGTGGATCATAGGGACAATTGGGTGAAATAAGTTTATGTTGTAGCAATGTTTTGTAAACCACGTCCAAAGGTTCTTCCAAGGGTGTATAATCTCACTTAGGGTGTGTTGCCCATGAGTTTCTTGGTTTGTTCCCAGATGGCTTATTATCAAGAGGAGTTTTCTCAGGATTTTTGGCCATCTATGAGATTAAATGTCACTTTAGCAAGTTTGGGTCTGACATTGTCAATGACTCCATCATGTACAATTTCTCAATTCTTGTTGACATGTTTGGCTTTATCCCTGTTGGAAGTGAAACCTTGTTTTATGTCCCTCTAAAGAGTGAGTTTGCCTTTCTTGACCATAAATTCCTCAATACAAATAGCCTGTGTGATCATGTCTTCAAAGGTACGTGGACCTTGAAGTTGGACTCTATATCAAAAATTAGGTAGGAGGTTATTAGTGAAAATGTTGAGCTTCTCCATTTCTAGAATTTTGTGGGAATACTTAGTGTACAGTTGTCTCCACCATTGGAGGAATGTGAGAAAAGGTTCTCCAACTTTCTATTTAAGGTTGCACAAATCTCAAATTTTGAGAGGATGTTGAATGTTATGAAAATACTGCTAAATAAATAAGTTGGTAATTTCATCAAATATCTTAATACTGGGAGGTAAATGTGAAAACCACTCTAAAGCTTGACCACCTAGGCTTCTATGGAATAAACACATGAGGTATGTTTGATCATGTATAAACTCCATAGAAAAAACACCAAATTCCCACAAGTGATCTTGGGGATCAGTGGTACCAAAGTACTTGTCATACTTGGGTAGCTCTATACCTCATGGAAAAGGTGGCATGTTAACACTTTTGTCAAATGGAAATGGACAAAGAGCATCCAATGTGTATGTTTTTGTGGGTTTCTCTTTCTCATGCATCATCTAAGCCAATTGATCTTGCATAATTTTCAATTGCTTTTGGAGTTTACAAGTCTCATTTTCTTCTTCAGGAATGATAATAGTTTCCACATTAAAATGAGAGGGCAACTTTGCTCCCTCTCGAGCAAATTTGAGAAAATACTTTTCTTTCTCTTCATTGAGTAGGATTCCCATGACCTTCTGAAAGTTTTTGTCTTGTCAAAAATTTTCTATGTGTTCAATGAGTATTTCCACCTCTTCTTGTTCCTCATCGGTGTCATGGTCTTTCTCTTTCTCTTTTTCATTCCTAGGTGGTTCTTGACGTCTACTATGATTACCATGTTCAGGTTCACGACTAGTCATTGTAGGAATGTGTTTAGTTTTAGTGTATTGTGTTTCAAAAGGTCCTTTGAAAAATGAGTCAAACATCATGTTTGGTGATACAAGACCTCTACCTGTCTTCGTATCTTCTTGATACAAAGGATTCCTAATTTTTTGTAGGTTTATGGAAAATGTTTGTTGAATTCAAGGCAACCTAACAGGTTAGGGGGATTGTGAAGATGCCTCACTAGCTAAACTAGATACAGATTGTGTAATGAAAGGTAAATGACCTTTGTTGTGATTACAACCCCTAACACAACCTTGCCTAAGTCTAAGAGGATAAAACATGTTGTTGTTCCTAGTTGCAATAGTCATAGACAAGGACAAGTAGCAAGAACCTAGACAAGGACTGCACTAAGACTGAGTCTCAATAGGGTAAGACAAGAATGTTATATACTAAGGCACAAGTAGTCTGATTTAGAGGCTAGAATAGCTAAAGGTTATGACTATCATAACATGGAGTATGAAAAGCATTAAGAAACAAGAATCTAGAGAAGTAAAAGGTAAGACTAGTCAAAATGTGGATCACAAATCTTTGGTTCAGCTAAATGCCACTATTCAGGATTGTGCATGGATAGAAAAGGACAACTCAGTGTAGGAAGTTGACTGGAGGAAGATCATAGATTGGTCAAATTAACTGATTTGATAGTTTTAGAGTACGATTTTGTGTGAAGATTCTATGAAAGTCGCACGAGGAAGTTCATCAGATCATGCGAAGATTCATGACAATAGTTTAATTTTGTGTAAGGACTTTTTCTATGTCGCACAAAAAAATGATAGGATAGCTAAGATAGAGGCAAGATATCATGTGGTTGTACACAAGATCTTGTGTGAAGACCTTAACCGGATCAGGCAAAAAAAAAAAATTCTCACATGAGAAAGTGCAATTCTGTACAAAAATCGGGACCAGATTAACAATAGTGTTGGATTTTGAAGAGATTTTTAGACTATTTGGACAAATTGGATAGACTTATCAAATAAATTTGATTGGATAGATAGCGAGGTTAACTTAGTAAGAAATTTGGACAATGTTTCAGGATTCAATCAAGCCAATGTGTTTGAACAAGATAGTGGGAAGTAAGCAGTAGTCGAAAACAGTCCTACCGAGGGCAAAGCAACTCGATACGATAGGGGAGTCTTGAACTTTGTTTGTTGTAGATAGTTTTAGAATTTTTTATGACTTGAGAATAAACATGCTTTTATCCCTAAAAAAAACATTAGTAGAGAAGGAAAAACCATTGTCCCACGTCTTATGTGCATGCGTGTACCTCACATAGTTGTGTCACCCCCTAGAGGGTGCCCATGTTTTTGGTATATTCAAAAGACTCTATAGTATATGTTAAACAAGCACCCTTGTGGTAGGGGATGAGCATGTATACCACCTTCAAACATCCAGTAGCATGCTTATGGTGAGTTCTATAGGAGAGATTCTTCCCCCTCCTTGCACAAAGATTATGCCTCCTTTTGGAGGTGAACTGGGTGGCTTCTAACTAAAGGTTTTTACTTGGCTTTCATTTTTTTTTATTTTTGGTGGCTTCACAAGTAGAGTTGAGACTAGCAACCCACACCAACATTTGAAAGTGCACACTACTTGCTTAGCAAGCTAGGGGCCCGTGTCGACCAGTGCATAGACAAAGCTTCCCCTTGATATGCGATATCAAGAATGAAGGGGAAGAAATTAATTCGGCGTTGGAATCTTTTTCTCTATAAAGCATCTTTATTATAGTGAGTTGGAATCTCCAGCGAAAGGAGTGTGCTCACTTGGGTTGTTCTTGGAGGTTGGATCACTCCGGCAAGCCCTCTAAAGGATTGACTCAGACTGGTGGTTTGATCGCAAGGGTCAAAGTTTTTTATTTCCCCCAAGGGGAAAGAGCATACTCCTCTACCTTGCTTTTTTTCCCAAACACACAAAATTGGTTAATTACCAACTTAGCTTAATCAATCTAGACTTTCCCTTTGTCAAGATTCAGATTCCCTAAAAGGAAATCATCATCTCTTCATAGAAAAGGACCCATACTAGAGAACCACTAAGCTGCTTGCCTTCTTTGAAAAGTCATCTTTCAGAAGTATCTAGGTTTCTGATTCACCCTTGGTCATGACCTCCAAGTGGTGAAGAGCATAATCCTATATTCTTCTATCTTGCACCCTAGGAAGTTCATAAGCCCCTAATTAATCTATGTTTTGAAAGCAATAAATAAGACATGTTGTTTTGTGGGTTTTAAAAATGGTCTTCGTCAAACGTATCTTTGGCAATCATTCTGCAAGCAAACTGTTAGTCCATGTTTGAGTGGGTTATATAAGGAATCTTCAAAAAAAATTCCTATAGACAATAGTTAAGCTGCAAAAAATTAGAGAAATAGAGAAACATAGATTCCAAGAAAAGTACATTAAGGAAATTGAGTAAATTGCAAAGTAAAAATGCTTGAAATAGAGGTTCTTGTTACAAGATCTCTTGTGAGATCTCTAGCAGAGCCATGCAAAATCTTTTTACTACCCAAGTGAAGAAATAAGGTGCCATGTGAAGGTTCACATGCTTGGGCACTTTCTCATGACAATCAAAAAGATTCTTCGCACGAAGATTTAGAATCCTTGCGCAAAAATGGATTATCTCGGGCAAAGATTCTTGAATCTATACGAAATTGTATGGACAAAGAGCTTGAAAACTAATTAAAAAGTGCAGAGAAGGCTTGAGAAATTGATTTTCTTGGCCCCATGGTGGGTGCCAGAAGTGTACCTGTGAATGTGGCCTCTATTACCTTACAGACACTTCAACCCGATATTTATTTGTGGATTCATCCTAGAATGAACATGAGATCGTTCACCCAAGAATAGTTTGACAAGGTGACCTATTGCCTTCTATCTAGAAATATTTTGATTATTAAATTTCCTTAGATTTGAGGTGTAAGCAACTAGACCCTCTAAGAATGAAAGATTTGAGAGATGCTACTAAGCTAGATGAATGTGAAAATTTACTCTAAATGTATAATGAAAACTAATTTAAGAACTTGTAAAAGAAATTATACTAGATGCATACATTTTAAATGCTAAATTAAATTAAGCTAAATGATGAAAATATGTGAGAATGCATTGAGTTAAGTGAGTGAAAAATGCGATAGAAATTCAATAGAAAATCAAAAATCCACCACTGTAATGAAGAATTAAGGGTCTCTTAAATAGAAATCCTGAAATCTTTCAACGGTTGAGATCAATTCCAATCAATGAACAAGATTGAATATGAGGTTTAGTCATGGTGGAAGATTCCCAAATTAAAGGGAGTTAACTAGCTCAGATTTAAGTGTAAGAGTTAGTCAGCTTAGATAGACTTTAGTGTGAGAGCAAGTGATCTAGTTCACTTCTAGTTTGATCAGTAGTTGTCTAGGAATTCCCATTTTCAAACTGAAGAATAAAATTAGGAAGAATATTTAATTTAATAAAATGAGATATGCTCTCATAAATACATTTTCTATTTAATTAAATAATTTCATTTAATTAATTAGAGACACTTTTCTATTTAATTAAATAACTTCATTTAATTAATTAGGAATAACTTCCTATTTAATTAAATAACTTTGCTTAATTAATTAGAAATAGCTTTTCATTTAATTAAATAATTTTTTTTAATTAATTAGAAATAGGTATATTTATTAAATTAAATAAATTTAATTCCATAGTACATTAGCCTTAGGAGATAATTTAATTTAATAAAGTATAAATAATTTAGATTAAATTAAACTTAAATCAAATAGGTTTAATGTGGCTAATATGAGTGAGTACTATTAAATTAGATATATGCAGATTAGGGTTTTCTGCATTTGTCAATTAAGTCAATTAGTGACAATCAGAATGAGAATTTCCTATTAGAATAAGTCTTAGGATTGGTCATAATAGACCAGAATTGGTGATCATGGCAATGAGCCAATTTTGGGGTATTACAAATCGATGATAGCCACTCTTCAAATCAATCTTGGTAAAATACTTTTCTCCACTCAAACAATCCATTATGTCATCCATCCTCGGCATACCAAACCTATATTTCACTGTTATCTTGTTAATGGCTTTGGAATTAGTACACATTCTCCATTCTCCATTCTTTTTAGGTTCTTATACAGTAGGTACAACACATGGACTCAAGTTTTCTCTGATCAAACCTTTCTATAACAACTCATGCACTTGTATGTTAAGTTCTTCATTCTCTATAGGTGTTAATCTATATGGTGCTTTGTTTGGAAAACTAGCTCTAAGAATCAGATCCATATAGTGACTTATACTTCTTACAAGAGGTAAACCATTAGGAATATTATCAACAATAATGTCTTTATACTCATTTAGCAACTCTACAATTTTTTCTGGTACTCGATCAATACTACCATCCATCACTCGATCACCACTAACTATCACTCAATTAATAGTATTTTCTTTCACTCGGTCTCCATTGACAACACTCAGTTTTCTTGGAATTATAAAAAAATAGACTTGATTCTTTTTTATTTCCTTTTCAAATTGTTTTCCATTAATCATTCAATTTTTTACAACAGTATAATTAACCTCGTATGGACTTTCAATCAAAAGCAACAATGTTTGTTTCTTCCCATTCACCCAAAGAGTATATTGATTTAATCTTCCATCATTTACAACATATCTATCATATTGCCAAGGTCTACCCAACAAAATATGATAACAATCCATGGGCATAATATCACACAAAACTTCATCAAATTAATGTCCAATTTTGAATTTCACAAGGCATTGCTCACTTACCAATATCTTATGCTCATCTTTGATCCATGAAATATGATAAGGTTTGGGATGTTTTAGCCTCTAAAACTACAACTTGGTAACTAGCTCTTTTGATGCTAGATTTGTAGAACTTCCACTATCAATGATCATTTTGCAGCATTTTCCAACCATCTTACATCTTGTCTTGAATAGACTTCTTCTTAAAATAGGTTCCTCATCACTTCCTTTATTACATAAGGTTCTTCTCACCATTAAATTTTCTCTAGCCTTAGGTCCACTTGGTGAACCCTCATCATCTCCTTGAATGACAACATTTCTATTATTCTACCCACTTTTAGAAGATCTACATTCAAAATATCTATGTCCTTCTTTACCACATCTAAAATAATTACCATGAAATCCACCTCTAGAATAAGAATTACCTCTTTCTTGGTAAGAAATAGCACCTTTCCACTCAATCTTTCCTTTTTCATCATTCTTCCATTTAGATTTTCCCTTATCTTGCATAGAATTTTTAGATCTGCTACCTTCTCCATAAGATCTAGCTCTGCCTCTCTGAAATCTACCACCTCTACCTATTTGTCTTTGTTCATGCTTCCTTGTCAAGATCTCCTCAACTTTCAAGGAATATTGATATGCTTCTTCTACACTTTCCAACTTCACAAAACTTATCTCATCCTAAATTCTAGATCTCAATCCATTGAGGTATCTTGCAATCTTCTCAACATCATCATCCACATGTTCAGATCTAATGTCCAATCTACAGAATTCCTTAGTATAATCTTTCACAATCATGTCCTTTTGTTTCAAATTTTGCATCTTTCTCAACAAGCTAACTTGGTAATCAATAGGAAGGAATTTATTCTTTACTTTGTTTACCATCTTTGGCCAAGTTTTGATCTTCTCCTTTCCTCTCCTTTGTCTATCTATTTGCAAGTTCTCCCACCATAGTGATGCATGACCTTTCAACCTAGTAACTACAATCTTCACCTTCCTATTATCAAGAGTGTTTTCATACTCAAAGAACTTCTCCATATCAGAGATCCAATCCAACACAACATTGGTGTCCAATTTTCTATTATAAGGAACAACTTCCACAACAAGCTTTGAATTTTCCCTAGACAACACTCTCAACAATCTTTCCTCATCTTGATCTTCTTCATGTTCTAGATTAGGGTTTGTTGTTACTGCTTCATCATCACTTACATCATCAAGATGTGCTCCTCTCCTTTGGGTTGTCTCCACAAAATCTAATCTAGTTACAATTTGTCTCAATTGATCTAATATAGCATTATCAACATTATTTCTGCTACCATGAACCATCTTTAAAAATTACGTTCCTACAAGATCATAACCCTCTACAAGTTATAGGTCAAATCCAAAGATCTACAACCCTACAACCAAATTTGAATTAGGGTTCTACATGATCCAATCTTCACAAGGATGAACCTCAATCTCTAATACCACCTAATGCAAACAAGGGAAGAGAATAACCAGGGCCTAGGGCTCACCCAGCTATCCAAACCAGCCTGCAAGAGATAAAACAATAGAAATACACCACAAAATATAGAACCAAGGAGGGAGAGCAAGATACCTTTATTGGTTTATGAAAATATGAACATACATGCCCATTTTTAAGGCCTTCTGGGATATGGCCAATCATAAATACAATATTCAAATTCGCTCTCTGGCCTCTAGCTTCTATCTCCTTCTTCTTCTTACTTACTAAAACCTAACCTAAGACTTCCTTAAATACTTGCCAAAATGGCTTACACAAGGTTCTAGAATATTACATAAAGAAAGGCTGACATCAAGATGATTAGCACTCATCCCTAGACAAGATCCTATTATTAAATTCATGATTGAAATTAAGTACAAAAGTTAGCTCCCACTAAGAACCAAAAACACAGATAACTCAACACACACTGGATAGCTCGGCATGTACTAGAAAATTGGCACTCGGCATCAACTAGAAACTAGCACTTGACATCAACTAGAAAGTGGCACTAGGCATCAACTGGAAGCTGGTAACTTGACATCAACTAGAAATTGGCAACTCGACATCAACTAGAAACTAACACTCAGCATCAATTAGAAACTAGAACTTGGCATTAATTAAAAACTAGCACTCATCATCAACTAGAAACTGGCAACTTAGCATCAACTATAAACTAGCAACTCGGCATCAACTAGAAATCGAAAACTCAGCATCAACTGGAAAAAGGAACAAAATAGTGTAGGATTGCAAGGAAACCCAAGATGCTCCTGCATCAATTTTACAATTAAATCTCCTTGAGAAAGTATGAAATCTCTCCCACAAAAGCTTCCCTAAAAACTCTTATTAGAAGACATAGATCGTGCAACACGTGCCACCAATTCATCCAATCCTAGTTCAGGATTACCTCCATCAAGCTTGGAGAGAGCCTCGTATACCTCAACACAAAGCATTTCTTTTTCATTTAAAATATTGAAGAACTTCATCTAAGAGCCAACAAGCTTTACACACACATACTCTACTACCTCAGTTTGAAGCCATATAACACAAGACCCATTTTCATATCCTATTATGGACCATGTTTCCACAATCCCAAACCCCTCACAACAAACCCCTTTTGATTTATCCAATAAACCTTCCTTTGGTAAAATTAATCCAATAATATAAAGATCCATAGCATACACCATTTCTATTGGCTGAGAGGCACCCTAAAAATCATGGATTATAAAATCTATCAAGTGTCATTGTGGAGGCATTTCTTCTAAGTGTTGTTCATTCACTATTAAACTAACGGCAACCTCCTCCTCTTCCATAGTTGTTTCCTCCTTGGCTTCAATTATTGAATCTTTCATATTCTGATGAAGTGTATTTTCCTTGTAATTCATCACAATGGCTACTCATTTGGGGCATTGTCTAACTAGTTTAAGTTCACCCTCATCTTGAACCTTGATGACATCAGCTTGGTTTTTGCCAACTTTATTTCTGGGTCTCTTTTAGCTGATATCCTTTGCACTATTAAAATCCCTACCTGATGCCAAGTATTTCACATAGTCCTTCCAGCTATAAAATTTCTCCCCTATTCTCATATGAAGAGCTCATGTATTAAGGGAAAAATGTATGAATGCATCATTTAGACAAATCTAGTACTTGAGTTAAATAATGAAGTGTGTTGTATATTATTCAAAACTTGCTAAAGTATACATTATCTAAAAACAGTAGACCCAAGATTACTCTCCTACCTAGAGAGATATTATTGTGTATGTGTTCAAGTATCTCATTTGGTCAGCTTATGTTACTTTTATAAGGCCCCTATGAGTGCTCCTTTCCATTTAAAAAGAAGAAAATTCAAGAACCTAGCTCCTTTACATCAATCATCTACTTGCAAACAAAGAGTTTTTCACTACTAGAAGTAGAACTTATTCACACCAAAAAACCAAGGGCTGATTAATCTAACTCCATTATTTCTCCAAGAAGCCATGGCCTTCTCATAGGGAACTCCTCATAGTAGCATACATTAGAACTTTAGCTATGCTTTCCCCAAAGAGAATCCTTAGATATGCAAAGAAGAGTTACTCTTTGACAAAGATAACATTCTCAATCAAAAAAACAAAGCAAAAAAATCTTGATGCTCAAAGAACCAACCCTTATATGCAACACACAAAAACCCTCCACAAATAGAAAAATTTAAGGATTTGATTCCAAGAGAACCGGAAATCATCAATACCAATGCAAATTAAAATGATTTGAAAAGAATACACATCACATTCTTTTGAAAAAAGAAAGAGAATAATCAACCTTTTCAAAGTGAGACATTGTTCATTAAAAAATGTGTCTATTCATGTATTTAATATGTGCTTTTCAATCCAAATTTTAGAATTACTTACTATAAGATTTTCCATTTTTGATGGATCTAGATTTTTGATTATCAAAACTAGCTAAGGAAGCATAGATGCCCTCACTTTCTCATAGAAGAGATGCATTTCCATTTTCCCAAAAAGTTATGTATTTGTATTCGTGCACACAAAATAGAACTTTTTGTATTTTAACATCATGAAGCCCGTGTTGGTCAAAATTTTGACCAACACTTAGGGTGAAATATGTGTTGGTCAAAATTTCAAACAACACGGGCATGGATTTGAAAAAAAAATGTTTCTCCTTGCCTATTTCGACCAATTTGACCCCATTTTAATAGATGGTCAAAAATTTTGGTCTAAAAATGGTGTCAAATGTACTAATGATATGCAAACTTTACTAGATAAAGATAATCCTCCCAATGAGTTTTTCATTCCATAACATACATCCTCAACATATCCTCCATAACTTGATTCACTCTCTTTGTCTAACCATCTGTCTCAGGGTGATATGTTGAGTTGAAGTTTGACTATGCTCCAAGATCATGTTATATAGATGTCCAAAATGTGGATGTGAATACAATATCTCTATCTATAATTATTTTTCAAGGAATACCATGCAATCTCACAATTTCATTCATAAAGACATTGGCTACTAAAGTTGTTGTGTAGGATGATCTCATCGGTGAGAAGTGGGCCACCTTAGTCAACATATCAATGGTGACTATGATAGCATCATGGAAAAAATAATTCATAGGAAATATCACAAAGAATTCCATAGAAATAATATTTTTCTTCCATCAAGGAATGAGATTAGGTTGTAGGAGCCTAGAAGGATGTCGGTGCTCTACTTTAACCCTTTGGCACTCATGACACTTAGTCACAAAATTAGTGATATCATGCTTCATTCCTATCCAATAGCATGTATAATCATCTTAAGTCTACATGCATCTTCTTGACACTAGCATGTGTTGAGTAAGGCATGCAATGGGCCTCAAATAGGATCAATTTATGAAGTTCATCCAATAGTGGTACATATATCCTCCCTATATAACCTAAAAGGCCATCTGACTCTAGGACATAGCCTAAAAATTTTCCCTCTAAAGATCTACATGAATCTATCTCAAGGCTCACTTCTTGATACCAAGTATCTGTAGGAAGTGCCTGAAGTATAAATCTCCTCAAATCCACACTAAGAGTCAATGCTAATGTCTTATGTCTCTTAAAACTCAAAGTGTTCGCTACTAAATTCTCCTTCCTCTTAATATACTTCAACTTGAATTTATACTCAAAAAACTCCATCCAACACCTTGTCCTAGCATTCATATTAGGATGCATGAAGATATACTGCAACTATGATGGTCATTGTGAAGCTCACAACAATGCCCCAATAAGAAGTGTCTCCATCTCACTAGAGCATGAATAACTATAGCTAGCTCAAGGTCATGTGTAGTATAGTTCAACTCATTATCCTTGATCTTGCAAGACTCATAGGCAATCACATGTTTTTCATGTATAAGGATTGCTCCAATCACTTTTAAGGAAGCATCTATACACACCATAACATCACCTATTGGATTAGGTACTACTAGAATCGGTGCACTAGTCAAAAGCTCCTTGAGCTTCTAGAATGATTCATCATACTTCTCTATCCAAATGAGCTTCCTCCCTTTTCTGTAGAGGGAAGTAATGGGGTATGCAGCTCTAGAGAAGTTTTGAATAAATCTATGGTAATATCTAGTCAAACCCATAAAGCTATGAATCTCAGACATAGTAGTGGATGTAGGCCAATCTACCATTGCCTAGATCTTCATAGGATCCACTAAGATACCATCTCCTAAAATGATGTTTCCTAAGTACCAAACTTCATATTGAAAGAAGTCACACTTTGCTAAATCAACATATAATTGATTGTCTCTAAGGCACTAAAGGACTAACCATAGGTGTTACTTATGTGCTTCTTGAGATCTAAAATATATCAATATGTCATCCAAGAACACAAGTACAAAATGGTCTAGGTAAGAATAGAATACTCCATTCATCGAGAAAATGAATATTGATGGAGCATTCATCAAACCAAATAGAACCACTATAAAATCATAGTGTCCAAATTGAGTGCAGAAGGTTGTCATATGTATATCAGCATCATGAATGCATAGCTAATGGTACCCTAACTTTAGATCTATCTTAGAAAACATTATCTCCTTTGATCTAGTCAAACAAGTCAATGATCTAAAAGGGTGCTTATTCTTAATCATTACCTTATTCAACTTTCTGTAGTGGATGCACAAGTCTAATGATCCATCCTTCTTCATGAAGAGAATAACTACTCCCCATGGAGAAACACTCAGTATAATACAACCTTTAGACAAAAGGTCCTCTAGCTAAAGACTCAATTCACTCAACTCCGAAGTGGTCATCTAGTAAGGATCTCTAGGTATGTGTTATGCTCTTGGGATGAGGTCGATGCAAAATTCAATGTCCCTCTTAGGTGGCATACCTGGGATCTCATTGTGAAAAAAATCAAAATACTCCTATAGGATAGGTTGATCTAGGGTCTTTCCTTTAGGTTCTTCCTCCTCAAGTTCAGTCACAAAAATGTTAAACACTTGACAACCCTTTTAGATGCTCTGCTTCAATTGCATAGTGGAGATCATATAGAAGGATATAGGTCTCTAGATGCCTACAATCTTGGAATGCTTACCCTATTCATTTTTGCATTGAATAGTACTCCTCCTACAATCAATTCTAGCTCTATGTGAGCCTAGCCAATCCATGCCCAACATGATGTTATACAAACCAAGAGGAATGACTTGAAAGTCTATTGAAGTAATGAATCCTCCTAGGTCCAACTCACACTGTCGTACTAGAGAGTTTGTGGCTATCCTAGATCGTGAAGCTTGTTCCACCTACCAACCTATGCCTTTATTAACTTCCTTAAGCTCATATTTTACAACTATATAAGGTGATATGAAGGAATCTATAGCACCTGAATTGAATAAAATAGAAAGGGGCATACCTCTGATCACTCCTGTAGTCTCAACTATGATGCCCTAGTAATCTTCCTAGTGGTGATCTACTACTACAAAAACTCTATGTGATCTCCCAGTGTCACCAACTATAGGCTCATACATTGTTGGCTTTAGTCCCAAATATTGAGTAGTACATTATGGTTAGTTGGTTGAGATATGCCCAAACTATCCACAAGAGAAACACCTTGTACCTCTACCAGAACCTCTCCCTATTGGAGGTGCACTAAATTGTTTATTATTGTCTCTTCTAGCAAAGGAAAGGTTACTCTACATAGGCTAACTATACTAATTTCACCTATTACATTGAGAGTTTTGAAAGTTTCAAAAATTGGAACCACCACCACCATTCTCTGTTGGAGGATAAGATTCCTTCTTTTTTTGTTATTGTTGTTGTTGACCCTAATACCCTTTAGAGTAAGTAGGATTCCTATTATTGATTGTGCCCTAGTTTTGTGTGCCCCTAGACCCTAATGGTGCATTTCTACTAGAAGGTGCCCCTACAAAACCACCATGCCCCAAGGTAAAATTTTTCTCCATAAAAATAGCCTATTGAACCACATCCTTAAGGGTCTTAGGCTAAAATACCTTTATAGCCCCAATAAAACAATTATTCTTTCCCTAAATGAAGTGTTGTACCATCAGTTGTGAATTGTGATTGATTCATGTATATGACATGAGCTCATAAAAATTTCACTCATACTCCACCATGGTCATGGTATATTGCCACAATTTATGAAACTCATCTGCCCTCTACTCATGCCACTATTCTAATAGGAAGTGATGAAGAGAGTTTTCAAGGAATAACTTCCAAGTAATAGTACCCATTTCAACACCTAACTTCTTCTCCTCAATATTCCACCATGTGGCCGCAAATATATTCTAGTGTGCGATGACATATCTTGCTCTAACATTGGAGTCAAAGTCTTACATTATGAAACATCTATCCAAGGAAATCAACCATTGCTTTGCATCATAACTAGTACCTTCCCTAGTGAAGGGTTTGATCTTGGCCCATTATAGGTCCCTCATTTGTCCAATCTTGGATGACCACTATCTATCACCAAGAGAATCTCCCTAAGAACTCCTAGATCTTCATCTCTCATTGTTACTAGACTGATGTGATTCCTTTTGATCCCTACCCTTTGGAGAGTGTAGGTTCTCTCGGATAATCCTCATCATCTACCTCATATTGACCTCCTCTAAATCATCATGTTTCTCTCAATTGTTCTCCTTCTTATTTTCTTCTTGAATAGGACTCTCATGACTAGTTAAATATAAACTTATATCTATGCCTCACCCATGGCATTTTCTTTGACTTGAGCTATGGCCTCTCACATTTGATCTAGTCCCAAACACTATCCTCCTACAAAATCAAAGCAAGAACAACAACATGCCAACAAAATCAACAAGGCATACTACTTTAAAGTGTAATCAGAAGAAAACATGTTTTGAAAACCAAAATCAATAGTTATTCAAGTTTTCCTTTTTCTATGTTCAAGTATTTTAATCTAATGTTCAAGTTGTTTAGGTTGTAATAGATAAGTATAGTTGTTTAAGTTTTATTTAAGTTGACTAATTTTCATCTAGCAGCAATCCAATATACCCATAGCTCCCAATTTAGAAACTTGTGCTATGATACTAGATGAAACACCCCACCAAGGAACCCAAAAGAAATTAACCTATTATGTCACTAAGTTTCCTAAACATTTTATGTTTTTGAAAGATTAAAAAAAACAATAGATAACATAGAGGAAACAATAACTCACATAAATGCATAAGAAATACAATAATAGTTACATCTTTGAAGGGTTCTATGACATTGAATCATATACATAAGTTTTAGTAAGACTAAATCTGATAAGTAAAAAAAGTCCATGTCATAGAATAACCATAAGTATGAAATCATATGAAGTGACATACAAGTACATAAGAGGCCACATGGAATAACCAAAATGTATAATCATCCTCTATACAAGTCATAGGGTATGAAATGCTAAAAGAATATACATCATGATAAGATATAGCATCCCATAGGATCTCAAATAATCAAAGTACAATAAACCAAAATATGACCATAGAACATAATCAAAAAACAATAAGAATAGAATAGCTACAGAAGGTACATCCAACATGACATCCAACTATTATATCCCAATGGTATAAGAAACACCACCACCCAACCTTTTGGAACCTAAATGGACCACTCCTAACATGTTGAGGAGAAAATCTCAAGTCCTTAATATATAGCAATCAAAAATTCATAACAAGAATCTAGGTCAAGGAATCCTCATAGAAATATATCTCAAAGGTACCAAGTACACAAGTAACATCTAATCCCAAAGGCAAAAAAGACATGTAGGAACCTTAATATGCATGTGGGAAAGTGTCATCACATGAGTCAACTCTAAGGTTTTCCTAGCAATCTCTCTAGACTTTGGCCCCTTAGTGACTCCATGTGGCATTAGTATTGTTTTTTATAGACAAGGTATGCAAACAAGGAAAGGTCACAACCAAGTATCCTCTTTCCCATCATCCTATCTTGTACTCACACTTGAGGAGTGGGTGAGGTAATACACTAACTCTTGTTAATTCATTTTAACCCCATTAATGAAATATCATCACTTATTGTTACAACTTACAATGGGTTACGTAGGAAACCTCTTTAGGGCTCAAGCCTCCATTAGAAGCCACTTCCCAACATACACAAAGATAACCTACCCTAAGTTCATAATAGGGAGTCTCATAAAATCACAATATCTAAATCAGTCCTATACAAGTAATTGAAAAGCATAATATATAACTGATCAATCCTTGAAAGATTATATCATGAAAATCACAATAGGAGCTTACATAATAGAATTGGTTATCACCACAAAAAATACATGAATTCATCACAATGGATTGGGAATGAAATAATCATGACTAACAACATTGCATAATAATGTCATAAATTAATCTTTGCCTCTGGTAAACATTGTTGGTGTAAATAAGTATTTACTATTTATACTTTACTTAAGTTTACTTAGGCTAATGTACATTCATATTAGTTTACTTAGGCTAATGTATATTCACATTTACTTAGGCCCCTAGTTCTCCTTGTGAACATTGTAGTTGTGGGCTTTGAAGGTTTGGCAATGATCACCTTACCTTTCTTTCTTAGTAGTTCCTCTTCTTTCTCTAATTCTTCCTCATCATCTTCAAGCTCATATTCTTCATCTTTGCCCTTGTCCTTGGTAATCATTAGAGGTCCCTCTACAATATTCAACTTAGAAACCCTCTTCTTACCTCTACTAATAGCTTGGGTAATCTTGATGCTCAGTTCTATCCTTTTCTTTGCTTCTTCATAAGTAGCAAAGGTAGGAAGCTTAGGATCAACTAGTTCATTAACTAGTGCCTCAATGATATCTCTTGCTTCATCAATATTAATCTCATAAGGTAGTGGTTTTACCCATGCCACTCTAGCTATGATTACTTGAATTTATACTCTATCATAGTCTACCATGGAACATACATCATCCTTGTAGTCTTCTACAAGCTTAGGAGGGATCCTAAATCTATTGTTCATTTTCTCCTTAAATACCTCAAAATAGTTATCCATAACATTCTCAAAATTTTCACCCATCTCAGCAATATACTCATTAATCTAATATAGAATTGGTGTGTCTTTCCTCCATACATTAGCACCTTTAGATGGAAAGAATTTCTAAATGTAGAAGAATAGACAAGTTAATAGTGATCCAAACTTGGAGGGATTATTTTTGGAAGTCTTGACACTATCCATATTTTTCTTTAGTTGCATTAGTAACAAATCTAAAAGGTCAAATTCAATATTTTTCTTCACAACTTTGTATGCCAAATCTACTACCTCACATGGAACACTATTCAACCGACTTGATCTATAGATCTTATGAGCAATAATGTGGATACCAAATTTGAGCTCTACATCAGTGACATTGTTAATCTTTAAACCTCTACCATCCCACTTGGCTAGTGTCTTCTTCTGCAACTCCTCTTGTCCTAGAGTTTTGGTAGTTTTCACTTTGTTCAACATTGGGAGACCCACGATCTTATGTAACATTTTCTTTGTGACCAATATCTCCATTTTCTCTTTGATCTTTTCTCAAGCTATCAAACTTTATCCTAATAACCACAATGATTTGATACCAATTTTTGGAAATAATTAAGACTTGCTAAGTTACTAAGAGGGGAGGGGTGAATCAATAACTACCAAATTTTTCATTAATTTAGCATAAATCAATTATCATAAATCCATCTATATTACTACATGCATAAGAACTAAAAGATGACACAAAGAACATAGAATTTGGTAACCCAAAAACCTTCCAAATAGAAAATAAAATTGGGGTGGGGATGATACCCACAAAACTTCACTACTGTAGTATAAAGTTGGTTGGTTAAGGCTTAAATTGACCACTTCTAGTGATTTGCGCTGTTAGGAACAAATAGGACTGCCATGCCCACCTTGTTAGAGGATTTATGAACATACAATGAAGTATGCACTCTATTAGGAGATTTATACAAAGACTGTAAGTATACCTTGTTAAAGGATTTAGAAAATTGATTCACCTATCAGGATGAAATAGTGGATCTGATGTACAATTGGTTGCTAATTAGATCCTTGAAGTACTAATCACCTTATGTGATGAATAAATTTTTTTTACTCCTATGATGACCTTGATGAATACTCTACTTTGTTGCTGATTCACATTCACTCTTCTCAACATATTAGATGTTCATTCCTTCTTCATACTCATAATACATTGCAAATGATACAATACATTAGATATATACCATTCCAATAATTGTAATTCCAAGCTCGGCCAAAACATAAGTGAACAAGACATTACAAAGTTAGCTCAATAGAAAATAACTTTGGTTCAGTAAACTGACTCGATGACCTTGTGATACTTGGCATCCACTGCATTACTTGGCATCATCATGCACTTGATAGAAGTGAAGGTATGGTCCATACTAATCACATGACATAGTTCTAAACTTGGTGACCACTAGTGACTCAATAGATGTAGTGTCACTCAATAGATAGTAGATGTTGAGTTTACCTTGCTTCACTCAATAAACACTACTTCTTCCAACACTCAGTTTACACTGAATTTTCATTATGCTAACTAACTACTCGGTAGACATTGCGAAGATCGATAGTAACTATTGATCTTGGTTAATACTGAAGTGTTCAATAGATGTTGGAAACTAAGTGTTGAGCTCAGTAACTTCATAGATATGAATAAGTGTTGTCGCTAATGGAAAATATAGTTTAATGCGAACATAAGTTTGCTAGCTTGTATGAAAAAGTATACAAAGCTAGAGGCTTTCAACTTGATGAAAATTTCATGTCATTAGATCCAAAGGAATTTGACACAATTCAAGACTATATCACCAAGGCACATGAGTGAAGGTCAATGGTTAAGGATTGTGGAATTACCATACTAGGTGAAAAATTGATCTATAATTTTATGAGAAAACTTCCACCAGAGTATGCATCATTTGTTTTGAGCTTCAACACTCATAAGTTGACCTTAGGGTCTTCCCACACCATTCCTTCATTTAATTCCTTCATAGAGATGTTGATGGTAGAACAATCAAACTTGATGAGCATGGGGGTTCTCAAGTCTTCAAAGTCCAAAGAATTGGTGGCTAGTAAAGGGAATCAAGGAAAAGGGTCTAACAAGAAGCAAAAATCATGGCAAAAAAATTTACCACAAGACAACTCCAACAATAAGGGTAAATCATCCAAGAAGGATTTTCTTACTTGTCCATATTGCAAGAAGAATGGACATGAAGAACATCATTGTTACAAGAAGGAAATTGATGAACTCAAGAAGAATCATATTATTCTACCTTCAAGAATGACTACTTCACCCTCTTCTTCACATTTAGATTTTGATAAAGGAAAGGATCACACGGGAAAGGGTCAAGCCTTAGTAGCTACTTCAAGTCAAGATTTAGGGAGATGGCTTCTAGATTCAGGGGCTTCTCATCATATGGCATCTTCACTGTCTATGTTTTCATCATTTGATCTATGTCATACTCCAACTATTTTGATGGGAAATCATACTTACATGAATGTTGTTGCAAAAGACACTATTGATAAGGGGGAGGGATACTTCAAAGATGTTGTGTGTACCTCACCTAAGTCATAATCTTCTTTCCATCTATTAGCTTACTCATGGAGATAGAAGAAGGATTATGGAATTTGCATCTAATTTGGTTTTTATTAGAGAATTGGAGACTAGAAAAATCATTGCTAAAAGGGTGGTGTATCATGCATATCAGCTATACTACTTTTTAGACTTTTGTCATGATAATGATAGTGATTTTTCAATAGATTTGTATCATATTTCCAGTAATTGCTCAAATTTTCAGGAGAACTTTGGCTACTTGAACTTGGGTGTTCTCACATGTGATCAAGTTCTTGAGCCATCCATTACTTCTCCTCCTATTGATATTCTATCTACTATTTTTCTTGATGATAGTTGTATTCACATAGCCATGGATTCAAGTGATTCAGTGTAGTAGGATATTCATTGTCTTCTAGACTCAGTTCCATGGGATGACTACTTAACATAAATTTCCAATTTATTTGTGGAGTCCTAAATTACAGATTTGGGAGATACTATTGATGAAATTCATATTCTCTTTGGTGAAGATGATCCTTCTTCAGTTGTTGTGAGGGAGCATGCTGACCCTCATCTCCATTCTCTACTTGATCAATCTTTCCAGGTTTATAGTATGGTAGATCCTTTGATACAACAGTTGGAGGAGGTCACTTTATTTTTAGAGGAGATATTTGAGTCTTTGATATATGTTCTACATTCATCCTCAATTGAACCTGATTTTTTATTTTTTAGTAGAGTGGCATAGTACACATGATTTGGAGGAGGCACCTTTCAATATTGACATGGGGACACTTGAGCAGGTTTTAGAGATTTCATACATTTTAAGGTTTCTTTCTATAGATGGGAGAGGTTTCATTGATACACCTTTGGTTTTTTTTCTTCCTAAGGGTAGGAATGTTGTTCTACACTCATGAAGGAGTTTCTACATTGAGCCTTGCACATCTACCATAGATGTACATTCTACATTGAAGGGGGGTTACTTAGTCTATCTTCCTCTTCTTCTCTCTTATGGGGGGGATCTTTTCCTCACATGAGGTCTTCTTCTCTCTCATTTTCTTTTATTATACTTATCTCTCTTTTTGGAGGGGGGGTTTTCCCATGTGGTTATCCCTCTTTCTCCACTTTATGAGATATTGCACTACATCTATCTTTTGCACTTGCATCTTTTACATGGGTACCTAACATGGCCTAGTAGTTAGGACCCATCTTGCATTATTATATAGCTTTTGTGAGCTTAAGTACATTTCCCTAAGTTTCACTTAAGGGGGGGTGTTGGTGTAAACAAGTATTTACTATTTATACTTTACTTAAGTTTACTTAGGATAAGGTATATTCATATTAGTTTTCATGTAGACACCTACGAGTTTTCATATTCGTATGAGTTCTCATGTAGACAACATAGTAGTTTGCACTCCAATTGAGCACATGTTGTCTACTACATCTCTTTATGAGATACACCTTTACATTCTTATCCTCTCATTTTTGCACGTACATTAATACAAAATTAAGGATAATCCACTCTTGGTGGACATGTGTTTAGTTGTTGCTTATCTCTTTGCATGACTCCTAGACATATCAGTTGCCTTTATATATAAGGCACTTATATGACGTATCCATCCAATCATCTGATATTCATTCTCATTTGATCATATCTTGTCTCTCTTTTGATATCTCTTGAGCTTCTAGATCTTGGCATTTCATTCTTGCCTTAGGAAAATTCTTACATGGTATCAAAGCTATACCAAATTCTTACAAACATACCTAACTGATCAAAATACTAGGTTTTCCAAACCCCATAATGAAATATAGCATAATATCTCATTATGTAATTAAAGGAAGTATAGTTATTCATTCATTTCAGTTTTCCATAATAATTCTCTAAAGTTTTGATTTTAGTAACACTAGAGTTTTTGTTTGCCTACATTCTTAGTTGATAAGTTTCCAATTTGAGTTTGATAAAAAAAAATTTCATTTTTAGTCTATGAATTCATATTTTCCTAATAACTATGTATTATCCTCCCAACTCAATGATCAAATATCTAATTTAGAAAAATGTCCTCTTTTAAACCAAAAATAAAATACACAAAGAAAATATTTTTAATACTATTTAATATTCAATTTTAATTATATTAAAAAATAATTACATTTAATTAAATAAATTTAATTAGTATTAAATAATTATTAAAATAAAAATATAATTACATTTTAAATTAAATAATATTAAAATAAACTAATTTAACTTTATAAACTAAAACTAACTAATTAAAAATAATAATAAATTACATTTAATTTTAAAAAATTACAAGTCCTAGTATGGCACATGTGAGAAGTTTTATAGACTATGAGCTGACAATGCTATTGTAATTGTGAATTAATCAATTGTCTTATTATAATTAATTAGGAAATCCTCAAGGCTGACTCAAGGAATTGTTTTGAAGATTTGGTATAAAGAAAAGATGTTTTCCTTGTTTGTAAGTAGAGTATCAAGTGTTGAACAAGTAGTAAGTGTGAAAAGGAACAGAGTGTTTGAAGAATGTGAGTAAGTGATCCAATGGATTATTGGATGCAAGATTGGTGATCTAGTTACAAGATCAAAAGGAGAATAAGTCTAGTTGATAGGATAGAGAAATAGGAAGTAGCAGTATCATTCATTTCTATTATTCTACAAGGAATAATATAGAGATCATTTGGATAGTAGGTTCATTGGTCTTAACCTTGAAAGTTCCTTCTACAACTCCTAATAGGGTTGGAATCTCCTAACAGGGATTCAAAGCCTCCTAAAAAGGACTGATATGTACTAAATGTATTTCATAGACTCCTAACAAGGTCCATTCTGTAACAAGAAAAAATTGTATTAGTACATCATCTTGTGGGTATTATCCCCACCAATGTTTTCCCTCTAATCAAAGGTTTCCCTAGTTAACATATATGGTCTTATTGTGCATGAGTATCTTTTTATGGTTTCTAATTATATTTCTCATATGGTTAAAGTTTATTAAGGTTGATAATTGTGATAATAGTTATATAATTGATTCACCACACCCCCCCCCCCCCCCCCCAATCTCAGTATATTGGTGGACAATATATCCTAACAATTGGTATTAGAGCTTCAGGTCCTTGAAGAGAAATCTTAAAAGCTTTGGGAGATCATGGCAACAAGAGATAGCCTAAGGTTAGATAGAGGAAATTTTGTCTCAAGAGAAGATAGAACTTCTTGGTGATTTATTAGATGTGTAAAGATCTTAGTATTGATTTTCTAGATCCACAATCTTTTTGTTGCATATAAAAGAATGGAAGTAGGCCCATATCTAAAGAAGACATGAAGATTGAAGAAGGTATTGATCTACTTATGAAGAGAGAGCCAAAAAGTATGAAATTTTTCATTTGTTGGACATGTAAAGAGCTTGGTTATTTTTCATCCAAATGTCCTAAGAGAATAAGAAAAACTAGGAAGAGTTCACTTTCAGATGAAGATGAAGAGTTTAAAGTAGGTATGGAAAGTTTCTTGAATGACTATGATGATAAATACAATAAGCCTGTATTAGTTGGGGAAGAGGAAATAGTAGAATAAATAGCTTTGGTAACTATTGTTAAACCAAAGGCTAAACATGAGAATGTTGAAGTTGATTTTAAGACTAACAATGATATGTAGAATTATGTACATACTATTGAGAAAAGAGGAGAATAGATATTTGAACCAAGAGAAGAGATAAGAATTGGGATATAAACTCCTACCTCTAATAGAAAGATGAAAAAGAATCACCCACCAGAGTAGATAATTGGAAGCATAGATAAAGGAGTGATGACAAGAAACAAAGTTAATGAGAAATTATGTCTAATTTCTCAAGTTGAACCTAAGAGTGTAGATGAAGCATGTAAAGATGATCATTAGATTCAAGCAATGAAGGAAGAACTATTAATCTCAGATTGGTTTTGACAAGTGAGTTTCTATACACTAAATACATTTACTTAGTTCATGCCAAACAAATAACATATGCTAAGCACAAGACATAAGTTAGAGCATGTCAAGTAAGCAGTGAGTTTCAAGTCACTCATGTGCTGAGTCACTCAAGTGTTGAGTAGATAGTATGTGCTAAGTAATTTAGGAGCCAATAAAGTATTGCATTCTAAGTCATTCATATGCCAAGTGATATTATTGAGGTTGTAGCTAGTGTCGAGCACCAAGGACTTCAAGTGTTGAGTAACATAGTTTTGTAATAGTTGTTTGTATTGGCACAAACTACTATGTAAACCAATTTTGGGCTGACTTAAGGATTGAATTACAATATTTTGTTGATAAGGAAAAAACTTAATTTATACCTAACCCTAAGTCGCCTAGATCTTCTTAAGGAGAACAAACCATAAACTTCTTATGATGATGAGTAGAGAGGGAATGAATGAATGATCAAAGAGATTTTTTCATGCACAAACTAAGACATTCATGGTGATCAAGGTATTCTAATCTGAATTGCATTGCAGAATTAGTTAAAGGAGAATAGAGGAAGGAAATAGTGAATAGAAAAGAGACATCTAATCAAGAAGGATCAAGTATATAGTAGTATAAAGGTGATCTATCATCAAGCAACAAAGTGTTAATCATAGGATCATTTCTAAAACATTCTAACAGGTGAATTAGTTAAATCTCTTAATAGAGTAGTCCTAACAGGCTGTATTGAAATCCTCTAACAAGATACTTGCTTAATTGTAAGTTGAAGTCCTTTAATCAAGTGCACTTCTAAGAGGGTGTTGAAATCATTTAACAAGGTAAGACCTAATAGTCTTTGTAAGCTTTTAATAAGGTGGACCCTTTATATGGTAGATCATGTTTCATGATCAAACATTGTTACTTTCATTAGATACAATTTATTACTATAGTAGTGAAGATTTTTGGGTGTCATCCCCACCCCAGTTTTACCTTCTCATTGGAGGGTTTCTAGGTAATCATATCTTGTGTCATATATGTGGAATGCTTACTTGTTTACATACTTTATATGTATATGCTTTACATGGTATTTCAATTTACTTATTGAATATGTGAGATGGATGTGTGGTGAATATTTTTATGGGTTAAAGTTTAAAGAACTAATTCACACCCAGCCCCCCCCCTTAGAATTTACCTTTCCTATTATAAATCCAATAATTGGTATTAGAACCTTGTTCTCTGAAAGTGAAGCCTAATAGCTTTGAGGAAATATTTTGGAAATGGAAGTCTACAAGTTGGGAAAAAATTATTGAGAACTAGGAGATTGTAATACAACTCATTCTACATCAATTGAATGACTAAAAAAATCATTGAGAAGAAGGAAGGAAATTGCTATTGAGGAAAATGACACATAGTACCAAGAGATGGAAACTACTAAGCTATTTGCAAATAGAAACTCCAATGAATTTGATGTAGCAGTTGTAGATCTAATGGAAAAGAATAGAACCCTAGCTAAAGAGATGAAAAATCTCAAGATAGAACAAGAATCACAAGCCATATTACTATGTGAGGTGACCGAATAGAGAAAGAAAGCTATGGAAGAAAAAATCATGATTGAAGATGAAAAAAGATTTTTTACTAGTAGATTGGAAGAGAGATCCTTAAAGGTAACTAGGATTGCTAACATTCAATTATAAACCTTGGATCAAATGATGATTGCAAATCATGAACTGAATGCAAAGGATATTGAGATCACAACACTAAAGTTGCAAAATGAAAAATTAAGCAATGATCTTAAAAGGAAAAAGGAGTTTGTTGAAAGTTTCAATAAATCTAGTGAAGCTATCAAGTACTTTGAACAATTGATGAGATCGCCTAGATCTAACAAAGATACATCTAGACTAGGATACACAAGTACTGAAGAAAGAGAATCATCCAAAAGTTTTGAAGAAAGAAGTAACAAAGGTAAGAATTCCAAACCTACTTGTCATAATTGTGGTAAGAAAGGACATAGTACTAATGTGTGTAGGAGCAAGATTGTAGATAAGAATGTTAAACAAAAGAGCATGGGTCACTTCCATAAGTGCAAAAAACAAGGTCATCAGGCACATGAATCTAGAATTAAGACCAAGCACACTCAAAAATTTGAAGGATATTGTTATAATTGTCATAAGTATGGTCATAGAGCTTTTGAGTGCAGATCTAATCCCAAGTGGTCATCAAACAAGAAAACAAAGGTAAAGAATAATGGAAACTCTTACAATTGGGATTATAATACAAGGTATAGTTGTCACTACTATCAAGAGTATGGACATGTTCCTAAGACCTATATTAGAGCACACTTTAGAAGTGATTACAAAAGGTGGTTGAGTCAAACCACATGTTTTAGTTATTTGAAGATTTGTCACATCAGCCAATATTGTTCAACATGGTCAAAGGCACCAAGTTGCAAGTTCAATAATGGAAAAAGAAAGGAAAATATTGAAAATGTTAGAGATGAGATGAACAAGACATGGAAGAGAAAGGAGGATTATAGTACATCAAGTGTAGATGGGATTACTTCACCCAATGGGTTAGGTGATCACACATCATCAAACCAAGTAATCAAGAGGTATGTGGGAATTATACTTAAAAGATATCATACATCAGTTCCAAGGATTTAGTTCTAAAAGGATTACATATGAATGAATAAATATGCAAAGTGTTACTAGAAATCAAGGAAAAATCTTTAAGTTTTATCAGTTTTTCATGTTACTACCGAGTATGAAAAGGTTTCTTATGGTTATCGAGTAAAATTTTAGTGGATGTTGAGCTAATGAAATTGGTTAGTTAAGGTCAATCTTGTAATAGTTTTCAATTGAATGGAAAGACATGTAGATGTCGAGTGAGCCAGAAATCAATTGATGTCGAGCTTATAGTTGTGTAAGCACTTAGCATTAATTGCAGTATTTTAAGGGCTATTTGATTGATTTTTTCTCATTTAACATCATTTGAATTTGAGAAAGAAAATGAAGAGCTAAAGGCAATCTAGATAATTTCATCCAAAGCATTTTTAGGATATTTGAATGGCTAGTTGACACTATTTCATTAGGATTTATAAGGCATTTACTGTGTTCTGAGCTATGCATCTTCAAATTTTGCAAACCCTAGATATATGAAATGGCATCTAGTTCTTCTAAAGTGAAAGGTGTAAAGGGAAATGAGGTTTTAAATGTTTAGTTAATTAGCAATGAGATCAAACAACCTATTTTGAAGGCTATTCCAGATATAGCATACAAGTAGGATCCCTCTGATGCATTGTTTATGATACCACTATGAGTCTTGATGATTCATGATGTCAAGAATTGTTACAATTGCAAGATTGGAAGCATAAGGGACATGGAAATCATATAATAATATGGATGACTAGGTGAAAATGGAGTGTTGAAGGAAGAATACAAGATTGTAGAGAAGAAGGGTTAACTTGTGCCCTAGATTTCCCCAATGTTTTCAAAACAGAGTGGAATAAGATTGTCTTAAGTAGAATTCATGATAGCTCTATATGGTTAGAGAATGGTCCAATTAAAATCATAAAGAAAATAATTCATAGGGTAATAGAGTATCCAACCCTAGATTAGCCAAAGACTATGAGAAGTGAGTCAAAGGAAGTTATTTAAAAGAACATAGGGGATGTATGGAACAAAAGGGAAATGACCATTGACACAATCATAGATCCCTTGATAGATTTTGCAATAAGGGTAATAGCACAAAATTTTTATCAATCAAGTAGATTAAATAGTGTACCTTGCATTGCAGTGGATATGGGCTACAAAATTATGAAGAAAGTGTCGGATACAATTTTTCAAATTGTGTGTTGTCTTTGATATCACACAAATGTCATATCAATCATCAGATAGTGTCTACCAAACTTAGAAGGTCAGCAAGGCAAAGGATAGTGTCTACCGAGCTTAGAAGGTCAGCAAGGCAAAGGACAATATCTACTAAGCTCAGAAGGTCAACAAGGCAAAGGACAATGTTTACTGAGCTTAGATGGTCAATGAGGTAAAAGAACAGAATCTACCGAGCTCAATTGGTCATCGAAGGAAATGTGACTGAAGCAGTTCTTACCGAGCTCACTCAGTCATCAAAGGAGATGTGACTGAAGCAGTTCTTACCGAGCTCACTCGATCATCAAAAGAAATGTGGCAGAAGCAGTTCTTACCGAGCTCTCATGAAGGAATTTAGTTCTTACCAAGTAAACTCGGTAGCCAAAGGATTTTATAGATATTGCAATGTTAACCGAGTCAAGATGGTTAACTTAAGAAATTTTTGCAAGCAGTATTTACCGAGCAGGGTCAACCAATAAAGGATTTCACTATTTTATGAAATAATGTTTATTTGTTTAGAGTAATATCTATAGCCAACTACTATATGGTTTATTGGTAAATTTAACATGTAAATGGGCTGACTTGACAACCAAAATGGTATAACTAAGAGGTCAAGTCATGAATTCTAAGTGTGGGAAATGGAATTAATGTAATATGAAGATTGATTATTGTGGAAGCAAATTTGAAGGATGATCAGAGATCATTGAGGAGCAACAGAGCCATATTTGATCAAGGAGGATCTAATGATGCTGAACAGAGACCTGTAACCAAAAAATTTAGTTGCTTCTTGTTCAACTTAATTCATTGATTCTTTCTAACCATTGTAGCAGTGATTTCAAATATCTTAACAGAGTTGGTTTAATAGCCATTTTGTAAATCCTCTAACAAGGTGACAGTTTAGTTGAATTGTTCTAAAGACCTCTAGCAAGGCCACTCCTAACAGGGTGATTAAATCCTCTAACAGGGTCACACCTAATAGTGTGTATTGTAACCTTTAATAGGGTTGGCTCCTAATAGGGCTCACTTCAGAAGAGTGAAAAATTGGTGACTAGTTACTTGGTGGTTTTTCCCATATTGGGTTTCCACATTAAATCTGGTGTCTCTTGTATTCATTTTGTTTTCAGTTACATGCATGAATGCTTGGAAAGTAAGTAATAGTTTAATTTATAGAGTTACAACATTTTTTTATCGAGTATCAATAGTAACTAGATCTTTAAGACATCTAAGAGATCTACGGATTAATTTTTGTAAGTAACTAATTCACCCCCCCAACCCTCTTTGTTACCCTATCTTTATCCCAACACAAAGATCATACTTATGATCTTTTTGAGCTACAGTTGCAAAAATTGATTGAAAATTTGGGAGCTATAAGGAAAACCAAGAGTGCTAGGTGCAAGTTTGGATCTATTCTAGTATGTATTTTCTTCTATGTGTAGAATACATTTCCTACATTTGGTAATGTTGCATGGAAGACAAATAGATAAATTGTAGTTGAAATATTAGAGTTCATTAAAAAATTAGGTGATAAATTTGAGTCAGTGATGACTAGTTATTTTGAAGATTTTAAACAATCCATGAAGAAAAGATTAAGGATACCAGTTTCGCTAGTTGAAAAAAATTATGATGATTTTTGTTTCCTAGTTGATACTAATCACACATTTGTACAAGAAGCAATTCCTAGTGTGAAATGGCTAAGGCCATATTATGAGATCAATGTGATGAGGCCTCTACATCAATCATAGCATTACTTGTAGAAGAAGTGGACAAAGAAACCAAAGCATTTGGTAACTATGAATTGGTCAAATCAATGATCACTATGGAGTTGAAGACTGCTTCTGTAATCAGAAAGAAGAACAAATTGGTGAAGAAACTAAAAGAAAAATTTGGTGAAGGAGCCAAGGAAGAAGAACAAGAGGAAGATGATGAAGAAGAAGACACATAGGTTCAAGCACCACTGACACTAACACAAGGTTAGGGAGAGGATCAACAAGAGGAGTAAATAGAAACTATAGAAGGTGTTGAGGAAGAAGAAGCTGAGGAAGCACCTATCCCTACTGACAAGAAGAAAGGAAAGGCCAAGACACAAGAAGTGACAAGACCAAAGAAAGTTGCAAAACCAAGTCATCCTAAAACAACAACACCTACCACAAGGGCTAGTACAAGAGTCACTACATAGAAGGCTAAAGAGGTAGCCAAGCCTAGAGAGTGAGATGGTGAAGCACAAAAAAGACCTAGAAGAAAGTATGTTGCTTAGGCTGAATCTGATGAGGAGAAGATTAAATCTAATGAAAAAAACCAATTCCAAGTGGTGAGACACAATCCATCCTCAAACCTAGATAATTTATGTGAGAATGTTAGAAACAATGCTGACTTATCAAGTTTCTCTCGCACATTGAATTTGATAATCTTAGAAAATTTGAGAAAAATAAAGTAGAGGAGGAAATATATGCCATGATGGCTACATTTAAGAAGGCTCCTCTAGAAATTGCCAACTCCATATTGAAGAGTTTATATGAAATATTTGAGCAAAAATGGCATTATTGTTTAAACATAGAAAGACAAATTAGGGAGACATCCCTTGCTCAAGTTATGCCTAAACTTAGCAAGGTTGAAATGCCAAAATCCATTAAGAAATATGATGTCAAATTTGTACCTAAGTATAGGGCATTTAGCATATTACAAAACAACATAGAGGATGTTTTCCAAAAGGCCAAAAAAATGTGGAAGATTACATATGGACTGGCCATAGCCAAAGATATTGACCAAGAACCTATTGAGAGAGGAGATGATGATGAAGATGATAAAGATCAAATAACAATTAAGGGAGGCACTTATATGAATGTTGATAATCAGGCAAAAGCTAAGGAAGAGAAGCAACAAGAATAGAGTTACAAGATACATAAATGTTGAGTACTAGCTCTTCATAGGTGACAAGTACAAATACTAAAACTGTCAAAGTAAAGGATACCTCTGATCCTTCTAATCAAAATATCAATACCCTAATGGAGGAAGATTTGAAAAGGATAATTATCCAATCTACACTGCAGGCCAAATTATGTGATAGCCCTATATTGGTAATTGTGGATGAAATTAAAAATTGAGATACTATAATTACAGGAGAGGAAGTGAAAACATAAGAACTACCTACAATTACTGTTATTACTACTCAAGTCACAAGTGTACAACCTTCAAAACCCTTAGTTATATATCAAAGGAAGGAGACATTAGGATGTATTGTTAGTACACTCATGGAAGGTACTCCAATCTCAAAAAATGTGCAAGAACTTGAAAAAGACAAGGTTGAGATAGTTGGAGAAGGCAAGGTGGAAACACCAGTCAATAATGGGACAAAAATCCAAATAGGTTAGGTAGATACACCTACACCTCTAGCACAAGATCAAGGTGCAATTGAGATCAAAGAGGTAGAAAAGGAAAAGCTTGAAGAGATGAATTTGACACCCAAACTAAAGGAGGTAGTAGCAATCCAAGCACTAGTGACATTACTAGAATCTGGAACTCCTTCCAGTAAAACTCTTCTGAGGCCAAGAAAAAATGTAACACCTTTTTAATTCTCAGTGCTAAGTCCTAGCTCATTTAAGGAAGAAGAGGTAAATACCTATGGAAATGTTAGCCTAGATGAAGAAATTGTATTACCTAAGTTTTATTATGCAGCAATAACAATTGAGCAAATGGGTATACTACAAGAGACCCTAGCAAGGAAGAAACATCAAGAACTACTCAGAAGGGAGCATAGGTAGAAGCAAGATTTGATTGAGATCAAAGAAATCTTCTTATATGCATTTAGTTTTCCTACTCTATATGAAACAAATACCATTATTGAACAATTGACCAATATAGTGGAAAGAGTAAATAACACAAACCTAGATACTAATGTCAAAATATTAGAATGGTTTGAAAAGAAGTTTCAAAATAAAGTGAATGAGAAGATATCTAGTGTTATTGCACTCACATAGGTTGCATTGGCAACTAAGATAGATAGTATGAAGAAGGTACTAGAGAAAATTTTCTCTTTGTACACAAAATTATATAATCCTACACTCTTTACATAGGAGATAAGGAATTACATCCTAATTTTGGAGAGTCAAATGTAGTCATCTAATGCAAAATTTCCCATGAAAAGGACAAGCCTAAAGAGATGAATTTGACACCTAAGCCAAAGGAGATAGTAGAAATCCAAGCATTGATGACATTAATAAAATCTAGAACCCCTTCCAGTAAAACTCTTCAGAGGTTGAGCATAGTTACAACACCTTTGCAATTCTTAGTGTTGAATCCTAGCTCATCTAAGGAAGAAGAGGTAATTACTTATGGAGATGTTAGCCTAGATGAATAAATTGTATTGCCCAAGTTTGATTATGTGGCAATAACAATTGAGGAGATGGTTATACCATAGAGGCCCTAGAAAGGAAGAAACATCAAGAACTACTCAGAAGGGAGCATAGGTAGAAGCAAGCTTTTATTGAGATCAAAGAAATCTTCTTAGATTCATTCAATCTGCCTACTCCAGATGAAACAAAGCCCATTATTGAACAATTGACCAATATAGTGGAAAGATTAAGTAACACAAACCTAGATACTAATGTCAAACTATTAGAATGGTTTGAAAAGAAGTTTTAAAATAAAGTGAATGAGAAGATATCTAGTGTTATTGCACTCACACAGGTTACATTGGCAACTAAGATAGATAGTATGAAGAAGGTAATAGAGAACATTTTCTCTTTGTACACCAAATTATATAATCCCACACTCTTCACATAGGAGATAAGGAATCACATCCTAAGTTTGGAGAGTCAAATGTAGTCATCTAATGCAAAATTTCCCATGAATCCAACTCAAAGTGAGAAACACTTAGCAACATTACAAGCAGATGAAGCCAATATCAAGGCTAAATTGATCAACATCTAATCTACATTGACTCCTCACATGGAGATTTTATAGAAGGAGCTAGTCTATGCAGAAACACTTATGAAGAAAGACCCTAATCTTTCTACATTAGATGGCTTAGTAAACCTTGCTATCGAGCTAGCCATCAAAATTAAGTCTTTGGAAGTAGCTTGTGATAATTGGGATGTAGCTCTTAAAATTATACTTGAGGTCCATAAATCATTTTTGAACAAATATACAATTAGTGTATAACCCATTGACATCAATGTCAAAAAGGGGGAGTAAGATCAAGTGAGAGAGTAAGCAAAGCAAGCAGAAACCAGAGAAAGAGTATCAGTTGATGCAAATCTACTTAGTGGGAGAAATATTTTGATATAGAGTACAAGAAAGAGTAGATCAAACAACTTAGGGGGAGTTATGAGATTTTGAGGTATAAGTCATGTTGCAAAATTTTGATATTTTGAAATTTTGTATAGAAGCCAAATAATCATTTTTGTTATGCTCGTAAGAATAAGAGTATTAATGTATGACCAAATGTTTTTGACACTCATGTCAAAGGGGGAGATTTTTAATCTCATATTGGTTTTGACAATTGAGTGTCTATACACTTAAGTTGTTTACTTAGTTCATGCTGAACAAGTAATATATGCCAAGCACAACACACAACTTAGAGCATGCCGAGTAAATAGTGAGTGCCAAGTCACTCATCTGCCAAGTAGATAGTATATGCTAAGTGATTCAAGAGTTGAGAAAGTAGTGCATGCCAAGTCATTCAGATGCCAAGTGACATTATTGAAGTCATAGTTAGTGTCAAGCACTAGGGACTTCAAGTGTCGAGTAACAGAATTTTGTCCTAGTTGTTTGTATTAGCAAAAACTACTATGTAAACCATCTTTAGGCTGACCTAAGGATTGAATTATGATATTTTTTTGATAAGGATGAATCATAATTGGGAATCCCTATGTATTACATGCACCCAATTAGGTAAAGGGAAGGTTTAAGTAGAATATGGATGAATCATAGTCTTTGATTCATACCTAACCCTAAGTCACCTAGGTCTTCTTAAGGAGGACAAACCCTAAAATTATTATGATAATGAGTAGAGAGGGAATGAATAAATGATCAAGGAGAGTTTTGCATGCACAAACCAAGACATTCATGGTGATCAAGGTATTATGATCTGAATTACATTGCAAAACCAATTAAAGGAGAATAGAGGAAGGAAATAGTGAATAGTAAAGAGACATCTAATCAAGAAGGATCAAGTATATAGTAGTATAGAGGTGATCTATCATCAAGAAGCAAAGTGTTAATCATAGGATCATTGCTGACATATTCTAACAGGTGAATCAGTTAAATTTCTTAATAGAGTGGTCCTAACAAGTTGTATTGAAATCCTTTAATACGGTGCTTAATTGTGATTTTAAGTCCTTTAATTAGGCACACTTATAAGAGGGTGTTGAAATCCTTTAATAGGGTAAGACCTAACAATCTTTGTAAGATTTTAATAGGGAAAACTTTTCATAGGGTAGATCATGTTTCATTGGATACACTTTATTACTGTAGTACTAAAGATTTGTGGGTGTCATCTCCACCCTAGTTTTAGCTTCTCATTGGAGGTTTTTTGGGTAATCATATCTTGTGTCATGTATGTGTGAATTGTTAGTTTTTTTCATACTTTATATGTATATGCTTTACATGGTATTTCAATTTACTTATTGAATATGTGAGATGGATGTGTAGTGAATATTTTTATGGGTTAAAGTTTAAAGCACTGATTCACCCTCCCCCCCCCCCCCTCTCAAAATTTACCTTTCCTATTGTAATTCCAACAAGAATTGGATTAGATTATGAAGAATGAAACATGGGAACTAATTCGTAGACTTGAGGACAAGAATGTTATTGGAACTAAATGGGTATTCACGAACAAGATGAATGAGCAAGGAAAATTTGTAAGAAACAAACCTAGACTTGTGTGCAAAGGATTTTCTTAGCAAGAACGAATAGACTATGAGGAGACATATGCCCCTATAGCCAAAATAGAAGTAGTAAGAATGTTCTTGGCTGATGCAAAAAATAAGAAGTTAAAAGTATATCAGATGGATGTCAAATAAGCCTTTCTAAATGGAGAACATGAAGAAGAAGTATATATTAAGCATCTTGAAGGATTCCCTCTAGCAAAATAAAAGGACATAGTATGCAAACTAAAGATAGCTCTATATAGTCTGATGTAAGCACCTAGAAATTGGTATGCAATGTTGGACAAGTATTTGAGAAAACTTGGATTTGCTAAAGGTGTGGCACATAGTAACCTGTATTTAAAAGGAATTAAGAATGGATTGTTGATAATAGTAATATTTGATGATGACATAATATTTGGAGGTGTTGATGAAGCAAGTGATAAGTTTGTTGAGGAGATGAAGAATGGGTTTTAAATGAGTATGATAGGAGAAATGAAATTCATTCTAGGTTTATAGATTGTGCAAAATAGTGAAGGCATTTTCATTTCACAAGATAAGTATTTGAAACACTTGTCAAAAAGATTTGGATTGGAAAGTTGTAAGCTTATTGGTACACCAATGATAACTAGTCACAAGTAATTAGCAAGGATGAGACACTTACAATTGAATAGAAGAAGTGCAGATCAATGATTGGAGGTTTGCAATCTCTGACTTGCACTAGACTAGATATAGAAAATGCATTTGGGATTGTAGCTAGATTTCAAGCTGATCCTAAAGAGTATCTTTATGCAATAGTAAAAAGGATATTCAAATATTTGAAAGGAACATCTGACTATGGGATATGATATGATAGATCAAGTGATTTAACTTTATGTTCTTATACTAATGTAGATTGGGTAGGTAGTATGGATGATAGAAAAAGAATTAGTAGTGAAGCATTCTTTCTTGGAGGAAGATTGGCTTCTTGGCTAAGAAAGAAGAATGATTGTATTTCTTAGAGTATAGCTAAGGCAGAGTATGTAGTAGCAGCAAATAATTGTAATCAAATTATGTGGATAAAGCAGATGTTAGAGGATATTGGGATAGAATTTTTAGATCATGTTTTCATATATTGTGATAATCAAAGTATAGTGAGTATGTCTAAGAATCTTATATTGCATTCTAAGACTAAGCATATATCTATTGAGTATCATGTTTTGTGAGAGAAAGTAATAGAAAAATAGATTATATTGGAGTATGTTAGTACTAAAGATCAAATTATAGATATCTTTATCAAGCATTTACCTAAAGATACATTTGAGTACTTGAGAGGTATGCTTGGGGTTATGCCCTTACCTACTTCAAAGTAGATGATATAGTAAGTGCATCAATACAATGACACAAAGCAGTATTGTTAGACTGGACTAAATGTTGATCATTTCTATATGGTAGAGTATCTGTGATAAGCTGAGTTATTGAGAACTCTTGGTATTTATTTTTAACAGTCTGTTTGGATACTTGAGTTGGATGAAGACTAGAAGTAGTAAATTGACATAATGAGGCCTTTGTCATTAATGTCGATGGGGGAGAATATCCATGAAAAATATCTCCTAAATATGAGTGGGAGAGATATCAAGATGAAAGAGATAGTTGAATACGGAGATATACAACATGAAGATAAAGAAAAGATTAGTGTTCCAAAGGATTTCAGATTTGATTGATGAAGAGGATTTGAGAAGATGTGAATAGTAGCAGCAATGTACTATTTGGTATTCATGGAACTTAGATGTTTTTCATTTATATTTCAATCAATTCCAAAGGGGGATATTGTTAGCATGAATGTTGATGGTACTACATTGGGGGAGTATCCTAAGCATTGGAGAGTATTGACATGTTGCATTCATGACTGTATTTGTCATTGATGTCAACATAGCAGTAAGTTTCTAAAGACTAGCAGAGTAGTAGACAAAGATCTTTGTTGTACAAAAAAAGTTTTGATTCTTTGGTGATGCATGACTAAGGACATATTCTACAATTTGTCCTAATGATGAGGTTTAGTGTGTATAAATTAAATCAAATATGTATAGAAGATATACATCATAAGTGGTTTCTAGTGATTGCATTATATCTTATGACAAAAATATAATTAGATGATGTGTAGTTAGTAAGTGATCAAGAATAGTTTGATAGTGCAATCAACAATTGTGCAAGTCATAGTATTGCATGTGTAAGAAGTTGTATAGGTTGTGAGCTAATAGTGCAATTGTAATTGAAAATTAATTAATTATCTTATTATAATTAATTGGGAAATCCTCAAGGTTGACTCAAGAAATTATTTTAAAGATATGGTATAAAGGAAAGATGTTTTACTTCTTTTTAAGTAGAGTATCAAGTGTTGAACAAGTATCAAGTGTGAAAAGGATTAGAGTATTTGAAGAATGTGAGTAAGTGATCCAAGGGATTATTAGATGCAAGATTGTTGATCTGGTTACAAGATTAGGAGTGTAAGTCTAGCTAATAGGATAGAGAAAGAGGAAGGAGTAGTATTCTGCAAGGAATAATATAGAGATCATTTGGATAGTGGGTTCATTGATCTTAACCCTGAAGGTATTTGGACAGTGGGTCCATCTACCCTCTACAACTCCAATAGGGTTGGAATCTCCTAATAGGGATTCAAAGTCTCCTAATAAGGATAGATATGTACTAGATGTATTTCATAGACTCCTAATAGGGTCCATCCTTGAATACGGAATATTTATATTAGTACATTGTCTTGTGTACATCATCCCCATTAGGGTTTTTCCTCTAATCAGGGTTTCCCTAGTTAATATATATGATGTTATTGTGCATGAGTATCTTGTTATGGTTTCTGATTATATTGCTCATATGGTTAAAATTTATGAAGGTTAATAATTGTGATAGTAGTTTGGTAATTGATTCAACCCCACCCCCCCCCCCCCCCACTCTCAATTATATTGGTGGACAATATACTCTAACAAACAATTATTTTTCGATGAAATATTAAATCTCCTATTTTATAATCCTACCTTATGCTGATGCTAAAAATATGAAAAAAGCTCAAAGAATGATAAAGTTCTCATCTCCCAAAATCCTTGTGAAAATTTCTCCTAAAAACCTATGTGTGGAGAAATGAACTCTAATCTCCTAATAAAGAGTTTAACTCGTCCAATGGTTTAAGTTTTACGAACATGCAAAAGCCTTTTATTTTATTATTTTACTTTATTTAATTCCTTGTACAAACTTTTTTTTCTTTAATTAGAATAAAGTTTATTTAAATTATTTGCACTTTATTTTTATTAAATAAGAAGATGTATTTAGAAAATATAATAATTAATCTAATTAATAATAATAATTAAAGTTTATTATTTAAATGCAACTTCTAAATTTATTTTGGAATGTTTAGAATAACTGAGAGGGGGCGAATTAGTTATCCAAGGTCAAAATGTACAAATAAAACTTTTCAGCACTTAACAAATCCAAATCCATATATCCATAAGATTGCATGCATCCATTAGATCATCCAATGCATATATGCTTGGTGGGTTACTATCTTGCCAGAGTGGGGTTTTTCTTGCACCAAAATACCGATCTATGAATACCTAATACAACTAATCAACTTATAATACACATGAGATGGTTAAGCCCATGTCATGAATCCTAAGGGGAATATTAAAAAAAATTCTAACAATCTCCCCCTCAGCATTACCCAAGGTTCTAAGAATTCAAACCTGTGACCAAGCTCTAATACCACTTGTTAGAGTGGGCTTTCCATTGCACCAAAAGATTGATCTATCAATACTTGATACAACCACTAAACTTATAATATATAGGAGGTGGTTGAGAACTTTTCACAAATCCCAAGGGGAGCATTGAACAAATTTCTAATGTGTCCTAGGTCAAATAACTTTGTAGTAATGTAAACATGAAACATAATAGAATCAAATACACATTTGACATAGCGATTTTACATGGAAACCCAACTTGGGAAAAACCACCAATAACATGCTACTAATTCTCACTCTTTTGAAGTGATGCCTTGTAAAAGGCCAACCCTATTAAAGGTTACATTAAACATTATTAAATGTGTTCTGGTTAAAGGATTTCAATCACCCTATTAGGAGTGAGTCTTGTTAGAGGAAAATGGAACATTCAATTAGAATGTCACCTGGTTAAAGGATTTACAAATGATTTCTAGGTCAACCTTAATCCAAAGGATTTTGTCCTAACTAATACAATTTCTAGAAAGTAACAATAGGACCTTGATCTAATAATAAAACAACTCACTTGAAGATAACAAATCTCATATTCAGTCCTCCATTTTTCTTGGCATTCATTTTCTTTGTCTCCTTATTTTGTTTACCCTTCAAGATCTCAATTACTTAAGCCTCCTTTATTAGTTTTCCAATTGTAGAGACATTCACTTAGCCACCATATGAGGCAACACCTTAGAATTTCTATTTTTCACAAATTCAGACCCTTCTCCTTTGCTCCACACTTTTGACTATGTATTGTTATCTCCTCAAATAGATAATTTAGATCTTTTGTTGCTTCATCTCAATTGTCCAACTTAGGTTTAGGTAGGATTCATTTAATCTAACCATCTTTTTTTTTTGTTCTTCCTCTAGAAAATACCTTTACAATCCTCTTTGAATTCACCTCAAAATTGTTTACATTGAATTTTGTGTCACCAGCTCATCAAGATTATCTTCCACACACTTGACATAATTCAATAAATCATTTGTGTTGGCTCAAATTCAATGAATCTTTGATCAAACTCTTTTTATTGTCACTTGGCACCAACATGTTGTCACTTAGCACATACAATCTTCTATCACTTAGCCAACACTAGTTCACTCGGCACACACTAAAGTTTACTTATGCTTAACATTAACTAAAATTTACTTAGCACATACTAACTTTCACTTGGCTTCCACATTTTTTCTTCTTTACTCAGCTCATATTGATTTTCATTCAGCTTCCACTTTTTTTGCTTAGCTTGTACTAAATTTTCTTAGCTTCCTCTATTCATTTGGTCAGGCTTGGCAGACATATTTCTTTACTTGATCTTCATCTAGTCTTTCCTTGAGTAGTCTTTTATTATAGACTTAAGTAGATAAACAATACACTATAGTATCAATTTCTTACTTGGTCTTAGTGCTTCTTTTATATACCAAAAACCTCAACCTTTCCTTAGGTTCTCTTGCTATCCTTTCTTTTCAAATCCTCTTCATCAATCAACTCTAATAATATCACTAAGACCAAATTAGCAATTGTCTCACCAACAAGTAGTAGGTTTGACATCAATGAAAGAATAATGATTGTTCCATAATAGGTTCCATCAATCTCTCCATCTCTCTCATCAGTCATCAATCTTTCTCTTAACAATGTACTCTCAAAAATCTCCATCTTTGGAAATCATGGAAAACCAACACCAAAAAAATTCGTCTCCCTTTATCAATATAACCAACATTTGTATGATTTCTCTGTAATATCTGATCTCTATATTTCTATACTTCTCCCTCTAAGTAATTATAACTTTCTATTTGGTATAACCTCTCCTTATTTCTCCCTCTTTAGGAATCTCTACCTCTTTGATCCTCTAAGCAATTGCTTCCTCTTAGTAATCTCTCCCTCTTTGATCCTCTAAGCAATTGCTTCCTCTTAGTAATCTCTCCCTCTTTGAAAACAATGCCAAAGACTTGTCATCTTAATCTATTTATTTCTACAAATTCAAGTTCTCCCTCTATCACCTTGCATGTGACTGTAGAATCTTTTGTTTCACCTCCTTCGATACTTTAGGTAGCTCCTAAAGTAAGATTCACTACATCAATTTGTAAGATACAACATTTGGCTCAGTTGATGTAGGGCACTACTCTTGCTTCTTAAGTATCTTTAGATAGGGGTATCACTCCTAGTTTACCTCTAAGATATTCATGTGCATCCTTAGGTAAATATTTTGTGATATCCATTCTTACTTCTTTGTCTTGAACCAATTCTCTTAAATAATGATACTTGATTGTAATATGCTTTATCTTTGTATGCATCACAGTGTTCTTAGATATGTTTATAGCACTTGTATTATCACAGTAAATCACAACAGGTTCGATAATCTCTTCCTTCATTCCTTCAAGTAACTGTTTGATCCATACCATATTTTTGTAGTTCATAGAAGTAGCAACATATTTAGCTTCAACATTAGATAGTGAAATACAGTTTTGTTTCTTACTAATCCATGAGACTAAACTCTTTCCCAACAAAAATGTTCCACCACTTATACTCTTGATGTCATCAATATTTCCATCCCAATCAAAATTTGAAAATTCTTTCAAATCAAATCTATCATTCTTCTTATAGTATAAACCATAATCTTTGGTTCCTTTTAGATATCTCATAATTCTTTTGACATCCATCAAGTGATTTTTCTTAGGATTTACAAAAAATCTTGCAACAATCCCAACAACTAGTGCAATATTAGGTTTCCTATGCACTACATATTGTAATTTCCCAATCATAGACTTGTACAATGTTTGCTTCACTTCAACAGAATCACCAGTCTTGGATAATTTATGTCCTATTATCATGGGTGTATTGACTGGTTTAGAATCCTCTATACAAAATGTCTTCAAGATTTCCTTTACATATTTTTACTAAGTAATATAGATACCATAATTCATCTAATATAATTGTAAACCAATAAATAATTTAATCTCACAAAACATTGACATCTCAAATTCTTTCATCATCTCATTTGCAAATTCTTTGCATAATGTATTTTGGCCTCCAAATATGATATCATCAACAAATTTTTTAGCTAGAAAAATACTTTTGCCTCCCTCTGGTGCAAGAGAACCTAAACTATTCCAAGAATACATGGGAAACCAAAGAAGTTCAAGCATGAATATGAATCATCCATGCCATGGTGGAATCAACTATGCAATCTTGAAACCCATTATGGCTTGAAAAGATTATGCTTGAAAAGACTTCTTATTGAAAAATAGTTGATAGAATCACCTTAAGATCATAATTCTCCAAGTCGAGATAAGGCCTATGGTGGAATGGACTGGGGGACATCACGTGAGGTACCAGATAAAGCCTACGGGTACCGAGTAAGGCCTCGATGATGGGACATCTCAGGGTACATCATACAAAGGTGCCTTCTTGGAAATGATGATCAGAGGAAGGTAATGATAATGAGGGAGAATGGTGAGGCCCACTGGTTGGGTAATAGGGCACCCTATTATGGTTCCTCCTCCCATATTTAGAAAATTATGAGTTAATAAATGGATTAAGACTATAAACACCCTATGAGGAGATTGATTTATATATATATAATGTGTACTAATGATTTTTTTTTGGTTGTAGGTTCACAATTATGGAAATGTATAATGTGTGTCTTATGTGTTTGCATTGTGTTTGCTTCTTATCTTCAACTGTCTACATCGTGTCTACTTTGTGTCTTCATGCATTCTAGTGTTTACTTTGTATCTACTATGTGATATACATCTCATAAATCTTTTAAACTTTGGCGTACAAACATGTTTGTATCTATGAAGGAGTTTGTATGTAAATGATTTTTCTTGAGGACAAGCAAATTCAAGAGGGGATGGCTGTAATATCCCCATTTCAGTATATAAATTTATTATAAAGAGTATATAATATTAATAATCAATAATATTTTAATTATATTAAGATACAAATACGAATTGTTATATAATTATAAATATTAATTATACATATAAATATATATATGAATATTATCATATATTTAATTGGATATTTATATGTCATAGATAATTAATATATATCTATATGACAATAGCATATTATATTATATCTTTGTCATATATTAAAATATTAGTTAATTAAATTCATATGTAATATATATAATCATATATTATTATAATGTAAATAATATTAATATATAATATATAATCATATATAATCAATATAACAATATATAATATAACTACCTTATTAACTTTAATGAAAAGACATGTTCCTGTGAAATGCTAGATATGTATAAGAATACCAAAGTTAAAGAGGAGGATATATGGGAAATATTATAGAATGGATTTAGATAAGAGGAAAACTAGAAGATGTCCTAAAATGGGACATTACAAGTGGTATTAGAGCCATCCTTCTTGCCAGCCTGTGGAATGATAGCAATGAAGAAGATCACCATTCATAAAAGGATGATTTAAAATATATTAGACAAAGAAATGGAAACACCTGCAAAAAAGAAAATATATATACAATCAAGTTTTAAAAATGAACGGCGTAATCAGAGACATCAAATATAAATTGACAAATGCTCGAGGGAAAATATCACTAGAAGATTTCAAACAAATTCTTATATATAAAAATGCAATGACAACAAAACTATGACACTGGTCATTGATGACAAATACAAATAACCTCAATTCAAAATAAAAAGGGTTCATACTATCCTTATATGCATAGACGAGTGGAGATGAGTATATTATCAAGTCATATACTTATTATTATAACAATAGTTGAGGAATGGATACTGCGATTGTTGAGGTGCTTGAACCTGCAAACAACCACATTGAACCACACTCATCAGACATTTATATGTAAAGAAAAAGAATCACCAGTTTTATTACATCAAGCTTCCTATATCACTGTTTGAAAATGGATTCAAATGAATTAATTCTAGAGGATTACAAGGATGCAATAAATCAAGAGTTTGCATATGATCCAATTCGACTACCCATCCTTCTCTACAATCACAAAATGCTAGAGATCATATGGGAATCCAAACACCAAGCCATTAACCTATTCACAAACATGACGTTTGACATGAACTGGGCCAAATCGCAAGTAAAATTGTCCAACTAAATGTGAAGCTATGTTAAGAACAACAAAGAAGGAACTAAGAACAATGGGAGAATAAAATAGAAATTTTTAAGTAGTTAGGGTTTTTGTTTCATTAAATGGCTACAAATATTTGTTCAAATTTTTGAGCATAGAGTTGGTTAATGTGGTATCCCATGCAACTTTCTAAATCTGATGAAAGGTAGCACCCACATTCATATTCCTACTCACAATCGAAACAATGATGTTGCTCGAACAATGGATCCTTCACCTACAACTACAATTGCAACTACCAGACAAGGAAAAACAATGGGAGATAGATGATTATGAAAGTGACATAGAGTGCTCCCCTCCTCAACACTGTCTTCTATCCTAGAAGATCAACTATGTCGCATTCTACAGGATACGTGCTCCTGTAGAATACAACTGGAGATGAACCTTCTTAGAGATGCGATGGAAGCCATGAGCATAAAATACTAGCAGCTTCCAATGTAAATATCTAGACATCTCCATATTAATTATTTGGAGTAGTGAAGATCATACTGAAAGGAGATATTAGGGAATGAGAAGCATGTTATATGTTTGAATCACTAGTAGTACGATTACACCCTTCTAACCATGGGAGAGTCAAAGAATAAAATAAATAAAAAAATGAAGATAGACAAAAAAAAAATTATCATCCACATCTAGAAATGAATTCTCAAGCTATATACATTTTTGGTGATGCTAGCCTATTCCCATAAAAATATGCATGTCTATTGCATCAAATAGTTCAATTAACCAATTTACCTCCTCAGTTGTATCAGCTACTTGCTTCAAAAGAATTGTGAATGTCTCATCATATAATGATCACTCGGCGACAAGTAGATTGTTCTTGCGATAGAATGTTTGATGGAAGGGAAAGTTTTTTTTTGAGATATGTCTTCAACTAGCAGTGTACAATGACCTTGCAAGCCTTTGAAATGATGTAAGTGTGACAAGTGGACCATGCTCGCTAACTATTGAGGTGCATACATATATGAATTTTATTTGGTACCTATACAATGGATAACGTACCAATTCAACTTGATAAGATATATGAGAATAGGATTCTAGTTTGAAATTATGGATATCAAGCATTTTAATAGAAAAATGCACATACTTTAAGGAGGCCAAAGGTAGTATCGATGAGAAAGACCTATAATAGGGCCTTGGTAAAGGTATAAATTTTCTTCTTCACTCTTATAAAATGTTTGAGAGTTTTTCATAGTTGTTATTTATATATGAACATCTAAATATTCTAGATGCTAATTTGTTTATTGATTAAAGGAGGTTATAAATATATAATTTAATTATATCTTTCATATATAATTGAAAAAGCTTTGTATAAGTCCATGTGGAAGCTTTGTGAGTACTTGGGTGTAAATCAAGTGGGAGTTTGATATTTCATAAAAGGATTTGTTGACTATAAAAGGTTATGAAGTTAATACAATTAATAGAGATTGAATTTTAATTATTAAGAACATCAACATTAGAAGAGGAGTTTCATCTATTGGCTCAATTGAATTAAGAGACTTTTATATGGAAAAAGGATATGAAGGTTACTTTGTGCTTTTAAATGGCCACTCAACACTTAAAGGTAACGAAGTAAATTATATGTTTTCTTCATATATTATGAAATAATTGTTACTGTCCTTGTTATTATTGAGACATTTGGATATTTTGATGAATATTGAATAGTTTGAATATTTACTATCAATAATTCTAATCAAATAAGGAAATGACATTGATTTTTAAGTTGATAATAATCAAAGAATGTTGTTAAAAAGGTCATCATCTTCCAAGATAAGGTAAGGCCTCAGTGATGGGACATCTCAGGGTACATCATACAAAGGCACTATCTTGGAGATGATGGTTGGAGAGAGGTAACGATAATGAGGGAGAATGATGAGGCCCACTTATTTGGGTAATAGGGCACCCCATTATGGTTTCTCCTCCTATAATTGAATGATAAGATTAACTATCTGATATTTCAAAGGTTATGCTTGAAAAGACTTCTTATTGAAAAATAGTTGATAGAATCACCTTAAGATCATAATTCTCCAAGTCGAGATAAGGCCTGCGGTGGAATGGACTGGGGGACATCATGCGAGGTACCAGATAAAGCCTATGGGTACTGGGTAAGGCCTCGGTGATGGGACATCTCAGGGTACATCATACAAAGGAACCTTCTTGGAAATGATGATCAGAGGAAGGTAATGATAATGAGGGAGAACGGTGAGGCCCACTGGTTGGGTAACAGGGCACCCTATTATGGTTCCTCCTCCCATATTTAGAAAATGATGTGTTAATAAATGGATTAAGACTATAAACACCCTGTGAGGAGATTGATTTATATATATAATGTGTACTAATTATTATTTTTTTGGTTGCAGGTTCACAATTATGGAAATGCATAATGTGTGTCTTATGTGTTTGCATCGTGTTTGCTTCGTGTCTTCAACTATTTGCATCATGTCTACTTCGTGTCTTCATGCATTCTAGTGTTTACTTTGTATCTACTATGTGATATATATCTCATAAATCTTTTAGACTTTGGCACATGCAAACATGTTTGTATCTATGAAGGAGTTTGTATGTAAATGATTTTGCTTGAGGACAAGCAAATTCAAGAGGGGATGGCTGTAATATCCCCATTTCAGTATATAAATTTATTATAAAGAGTATATGATATTAATAATCGATAATATTGTAATTATATTAAGATACAAATATGAATTGTTATATAATTATAAATATTAATTATAAATATAATATATATATATATATATGAATATTATCATATATTTAATTGGATATTTATATGTCATAGATAATTAATATATATCTATATGACAATAGCATATTATATTATATCTTTGTCATATATTAAAATATTAGTTAATTAAATTCATATGTAATATATATAATCATATATTATTATAATGTAAATAATATTAATATATAATATATAATCATATATAATCAATATAACAATATATAATATAACTACCTTATTAACTTTAATGAAAAGACATGTTCCTATGAAATGCTAGATATATATAAGAATACCAAAGTTAAAGAGGAGGATATATGGTAAATATTATAGAATTGATTCAGATAAGAGGAAAACTAGAAGATGTCCTGAAATAGGAAATTACAGGGAATGTTTCCAATTAGCAATCAAGGAAGAGGAGAAGTTGAAGAGAAATAATGAGAGGCAAAACAATAGAGGAGGATCTTCCATGAGAGGAAGGGGTGGAAGAAATCAATTTGACAATACAAGCAATCAAGACAAAGACAAAGAATCTACATATGAGACAAGAGGAGGTTCTAGAGGAGGAAGATTTGGAGGTGGAAGAGGAAGTGGAGTCTTCACAGGGAGATGTTTCCATTGCAATGAAGTGGGCCATCAATCATTTACGTGTCCTACATGGATTGATTTAGATAAGGGTAAAGATAGGAGATTAAACCTAACAGAAGAAGAAGAAAAGAAAGATCCCATCTTAATACTACCTAAGGAAGGAGAATGTCTTCTTATGAGAAATGGAGGATCATCATTACCATAAGAAAAAGAAGGTATATTCAAATCTAGATGCTTGGTAAAAGGTAAAGTATATACTTTCATCATTGATTTAGGGGCTCATAGTAATCTGGATCCAATTGATATGGTTTCTAAGTTGGGGTTTGCATTAGTTGAACATCCTAATCCTTATAGTACCACTTGGGTAAACCAAGATTTGAATGTAAAGGTTTATCAGAGGGATCTTTTCAATTTCTCAATTGGTCCATATCTGGGTATATTGTATTGGGTAGACCTTGGCAAATCTCTAGGAGAACCTTACATGATGGTTATTCAAATACATATATTATACATAAGGAAAAGGAGAATTATAAGTTATAACCATTCACTTGTAGAAGTCAGGAAGCCATTATTACGTGTTTTTGTGATAAGATACCATTGCAAGGTTAGCATAGAGATAAGGACACTAGTTGGGCAATGAATCAACATCTTAGGGCAGACTATCCTAGAAATTAGAATAACGTGGGATAGATGAAGACAATATTGGAAGGCCAAAAGTACATAAAAGTGGGCACCATCCATTGTCCTATCCTTAGGCTTAGAGATACTGGTCAGAAGAAGAAGTTATATATGTTTAGAGGGCAGAAGAAATGGCATAGAGATCAGAGAAGGACACAAACAAAAATTGTAGTGGTTGCACACTCCATTGGTTTAGGAGTAAAAATCAGACATAACCATGTTGATTTTTATTCTAATAAGGTATATTTAGGTTAGAGGAAGAGGTCCATAACTTTGGGAGATTACATGCAGCCATCAAAATAGCAATATCATGGAAAGCAACAACAATTTGGCAAGTCTCATTCTTGGGACAAGAATCCTTTTAAGGGTGGGGAGTATGGTGTAGGAGCACCTAAGCTATTCCAAGAATAAAAGGACAACCAAAGAACTTCAAGCATGAATATGAATCATCCATACCATGGCGGAATCAACTATGCAATCTTGAAACCCATTATGGCATTAAAAATGCAAAATATGTAAATCTTAGGTCCTAAAGGCTCAAAAAGAGACTAAATGGTCATATGGATGTAATAGGAATTATATTTGGATAAGTTAGTCTTTAGGAATTCTTAATAAGACTATCTAAGTCAATCAGCAAGGTTGGATTAGTGTAAATGCTCTTAAAAGCCAAAATTTGTAATGTTATAAATTCAAATTTTTGAATTACAAGGGTTAGTAGGTTTTAGGAGGGAAAAGTATTTTATTAGTGTTTTAGGCTTTTAATCATCCCTATACTGACCAAGGTTTGTGTTGGCTACTGCTTTAATAGTTTTGAAAATGACCAAGAAACTAGAAAAATGCATCTAAGGCTAGCAATTTCCTATGACAGATACTCTTGACTATAGTCTTGGGCCAACTATAAGGCATAACTCCTTCTTCAGGCTCTAAAAAACCTAGGTGGGTAGACCTATAGATTCTTTATATGGTACCAGTTATCAAATCATATATTGAATCTAATCTAAGGTAGATAAAAACCCTATTTCTCCTATTAACTCATGTAATAACATAGATCTACAATAGCAAATTGCAACTCTGTGATATTCACAAGCTAAGTGAGGGCATCACATTTAGGTTCTTCAACATAAAATGTAAAGATGATTTGAATTCAATTTTGATTTTATGTGGGTGGGGAAAGCGGATGAAAACCATGTATAGACAAAAAGCTAATGATCCTATAATTGATCAGTGCTTGATCCATTAGGCAAATTCATGAATCTCCCTCATGCATTTTGAATATCTGATACTTATTCATATATTCAAATATATGATCTATCCATTCACCTTGAAAATAGACATAAATGTTCAACTTAAATCTCATTCTTATCTAATATCCTCCTCAATAAACCTGCAACCTTGTTGAATCTCTAAAGCATTTACATAATTCCTTGAATTACAAGCAACATACAGCCTTAAGGGACTGCACTTATGATCTAAGCTCTTTGTTCAAAGACCATAAAATGTCATAGCTCAACTAAGAAAGGGGACAAGATTTAAACTGAAACTAAACACCTGCTGTTTCCTTGTATTGATTTCCTTGAAATAATGCATGAAATTAACTCACAAAGAACCTAATAAACCAAACTATAAAATGAGAAAATACTACCATACAAGAGAGAAAATGGTAGGAATGAGAAGTTGATGGGATGGAAAGGGGATATCACTGCCAAAGCAAAAGCTTCATAGTTTGGAACCAACACATCCCAGATCTTCCATTCAGAGTTCATCAATTCCAAGGCCAGTTCTACTAAATGCCTTCATTCCAGAGAAACTTTCCAATATTTTCCAACCCTTACAAAAAAGAAGAAGAAAGAATAAATAGAAAGGAAGCAATTCTCAAATTGAATCTGCAATTGACATGTGTCCCTTAAAAATTCTCCCTCAATTCTCTCCTCCATGGGTGAATCAAAACCTTTTATTTTACCTTTCAAGTGCATCAAATATCCCAAAACTTTGATGATGAAAGAATGCAACTGATTTCTGATGTTAAAATGAACACAAGGTAAAAGTAACAAATCAGTTGAAATGTAACTTGCAGAATGCAAGAAAACTATTTAAAGTTGATTTTCTTCACATTTAAACCCAAATAAGCCTTTAGAACTATCCTCTAACCAATTCTAATGCTCCATGATCAAATCTATTCATTCTACTGAGAAGGCCATGGGAATCAAAAAATGGCTTATAGCTTGAACTAGTGAGCACCTGTGCATAAACTGACTTCATATTTGGAAAGTTTAGATCTTCCTAGTTTCAGTGGTATATTGGAGTGCCCATTTTGGTAAAAAATGCTCAGGTTATGGCTGTTTGAAAATTAGACCTCTACTCCATGGCTTCCATAGTACATATTGCATATATTTTAACTTTACAAAAGTTAAAACTATAGAATAAATCCAAATATGATTTTAAAACTTTATGCCCTACATGTAGAACCTAGGAAGGAATAATATAAAATTTTATTTGAAACCTTTTAAATTCTTCCTCCCCTTCCAATCTGAGTCAAACTTAGTTTGACCAACTTGGACACGTGTCAAGACATGATTAGCTCAGGCCTGTACAACTAGGCACCACATGTCACATTGAGATTAGTTGGCAACCTCATCTTGTTGCCACATGTCATCACCTCATCAAAGCTCGCTATGTTGCTATGATAATTCTCATGCATCTTTCATTTGGCAACATAGCAATGACCACATGATCAGGACACGTGGTGAAATCTCCTCCTCTTGAGCTCATTTGCTCGCCACATCATTGCTATAAGGACCCATCACTGTCTTGCCAAATTTTGAGGTTTTTTGGTGACTCACTATGTCACTAGCCAAAAAACTTGGGATTTTCTGGCTAGCGAGGTAGATTGCCAAATTTTTGAGCTTTTTCGGTGAGCTTGAACATTGACATCATCATTTTTTTTGCTTGCAAGTTCATTCAAAATTTTACAATTGACATTCTCTAGCTGTGTCCTACCTTGTAACCTATGGCCCTTCAAAATGGCCTTTATCTTGATACACATCTAACTTCCCTCTAATGCTATTTAAACATTAAAAGACCTTCCATACAATCAATGTGGAATAATCGCACTAACAATTGTCATCCAGTGCTTACCAAATGACACAGACACTACACTGCAGGCAGTCATAGAGTAATGTCGCAACTATGGAAGTCGCATGAAGGTGCTCCATCAGGTCCCAATGCCACTAAATGATACTTCATAATAGCAACTACAATAAATTATTTTCCTTTTAAAAGCTCAACTGCATGGAGTGGCTTTGGATCTCCTTTTTGAACCAACCAGCTCCACTGTTTATGGCAACTTGGAGCTTCATCTTTCCATGGGCTCATTATTTATAGATGCCCTTTTCTTTTTAATGGGCAATTACTCTATCTGTTGATGTGGGTGGCCTTTTTTTACCTAACTAGCTTCTTCTGACTGGCCAGCGGCTAGTTTGATGTTGCCTTTCAATATTTCCATAAGTCTACTCTTCCAAATTGATGTGTGGCTTTATTTTTATATGCTACCTCCTTCCTTCTAGCATTAGACTCCCTTTAAAAACATTGACTGCCCCTTTGGATGCCATGGGAGCTCCCTATTTGGTGCTTGCTGATTGCTTTTAACTGCTATACCTTTTAACAAGGTGTGAGTCTGCTTAATGTGGCTTTCTTTAACTGGCTGTGAGTATTGATTCTTATTCATATGTCTAGCTCTGTTGCTTAGTGTGTAATGCCTTGAAACCATGCATGGGTTCTTTTAAAATGGCTCCCCCATTGTCTATGGTTGCGGCTTCATCATTCAAAGACTCCTCCCCATTTATTTTGGCATCCCTTCTTTGCATTAGGCAGCTCTTTTTCAAACTTGGCTTCCTTGTAGTAGTGCATCTTCAATGGTGCTTTGTCTATGACTATGTGGGTTATTCTTTTAAAAGTGGCTTTCTAGAGGCATCACCAAATTTCTTGCCTAGCCCATAATGCCAAAGGGTAGCAGTAGGCAAAGGTTGAGAGAGAGCATGATAAATCATCTTCTAGTCTTCCAATACATTTTCTTGCATGGACTACCTAGTATTACCAAGATTCTCATTATGTGATTCACTATCTATGTTGCCTATTTATTCCAACCTATATTCCAGTGTTTGAATGGAAAACATATGTCGATACTACACAACCTGATTTTCCAAAACCTTTCCTTCTAAAATTTTCAGCATGAAATTAACAAGCTCAGGTTCTTTTGAGAAAAGCATTGTTCCTTTTACATTATGCCATGTTATCCATTTTGACCTATCTACTTCTTGTATAATTCTTAGCATGGCAGATGAAATTTGATCAACCTCTATAGATGTCCATCTAGACTCAACAGGCTTCATGGTCAGAGAAAATGTATTAAAAATGATTGGATGACACACTCTTTAATATAGTAACATGAGAAAAACTTCTATGTTAAACCAATTAGTCACAACATAAGAAATCACCAATACCAAGAATCCCATCCACATGCTTCGACTCACTCTAGCCGATGGAATCAATTGAGCCCCAAAATGGGTCTGGTTAAAAAAAAATTTGTTTTTGAACAACTGAACCTTCAAATTGATCCATCAACCACCTTACATTGATTAGAACCAAGTTCAACCACTGATTAATCAACTAAAACCCATTTTACCACTGATTTTCAAAATGTCACTTTTGCGTCAGGAGGTCCATTGATTGGCCTTAAAAACTGATCAAATCACCTGATGAGGCTCTGAAAACTAGCACACTGACTCTTTGTTCTGCATTCTTGCACCCTATTAGATCTCATCTCAGGAGTAATTTAGGGTCATAAGATATTGACCATCAAATTTTCTTTCTCAGAATCACCTACATGAAAACACGTTAGAAGGTAATAAATTGGGTTTGGATTTGGCTTTGAAAATTGGGCAAATGGACACTTGGGAAAATGAAACTCAGGGCATTGGTTCACTATCATGAGGAAATTATGGATCTGTGATTTAGGCTCATGATGAATAATACAACGTGAATGGCGAGCGGTCAAAGTAGGCTACTTGGATTTGCATGACTGGAAACAATGACAAGATAACAATTTTTGCAAATAGCATTGACCTGGAAAAGTGTGCATACGGATTGGTCATGACTTAAAAATTGGCATACTTAAAATATTTTTAGAGGACAACACAATGGTAAAATCCACTTGATATCATCTATCATATATTAGGAGTTATGACATCATGAACAGGGGCATTGACAAATCTGCAAATACTGACACCAGTAAAAAGATAGAAATTGTGTTTGGAATCACGTTTGAAAACTGATCAAATGGACTCTTCATAACCTAAAACTTGAAACATAACATGTCTCTAATGTCTACAATGTAAAAAAATAGGAATTTCAACATTTGGGTCAACTGGGTCAAAATTACAACTCGTCAAATAGGGCTTCCCAGAATTTTGAACATTTCTCATTAGCATGACATTGATAACTGACCAACTTTGAGGGATTCAAAACCTAGTCAAACAGATTTGAAATGACTTAAAATATGAAACATAGGTTCTCAGGTATGGACACTAGATATTCCCAAAGCAGTGAATCACAAAACATTTTTGGGTGCAAAATATTTAGTTGCAAACATAGGCTCTTGTCAATGTTTGACACTTAAGTGAAGATGCAGATTTGAAAAATGCTTGAAATAGGACCTCACTGAATGACTTGAAATGTCAATTTAGCTTCATGAAACAAGTGTACATGCTGAATGGAAGGTGTTAGAAACATTAAACACCTCTTAGGCCTCAAAGGTATAGCCAAGTACACTCACATCAAAAGCATTTATAGGGCTCAATTTCTTCAACGGTGCTCAAAATTTGAGCTACAATTTTGAGCACCAACAGTTCGTTGGGAAAGTTATTTGGAAGGTTATCTATTGTATGGAATCCATTTTTTATAGGGAGAGAAGTGATTTGTACGGATTGCACACATATTCAATAAGGAAAGCCTCTATTTTGGCAAGTTTCATGAGTTTGTTTATTGCTTTGGGTGTTATTTAAAAACCATTGGATCTTGGATGAATCAAAGACATTTTTAAATGTTTTTAACTTCCATTACAAAATTTCTTTGAAGCTTTTCAATAGTTTTCAATTCATATTGCGTTGACTCTCATAACATTGTTCAGATTTCCTTGACAGTTTTGATAATTTTGTTGTGGAATGGTCATTCTATGAATGTGAGGCCTAGTTCTCATGGAATGACTCTATCAAGGTATTTATTATGGTCTACTAACATATTAACATGCATTTGTGGAGGAGATAAGTTTCTTGGTGATCACCATACTATTTTGAGGGTTTTGGCATTGAAATTGCTAGGTACACTATAGCAGTAGCACATTGGCCTTAAGAAGTGGCTATTTTTGTTTTAGATTATGTGTATATATATTTAAAACAAGGTGTTTCATCCTTTAGTTCTTTGAGAAAGCATTGGAAGAGTATATATTGAGAAAGACCTAGTTCTTGAGCATTTGGAGGCACAAATTGGGGATTTTATATTTGTAGGGACTATAAACCCAAATTGGTTGTAGATTCCTCTAATTAAATCTATTTTATGAGACTTTTGAGAGTCCTAATGTCTAGGAGTGAGTTTCAGTCATAGTTTCTTTGTGAATCCATCATTTTGAAATAATTGTTGAAGTACTCAATAAAGGGTATCTAAAAAGGTAATTGGTTTTGTTGGTGTTTTGGGAGTTTTAAGTGTTAATGCATTTTAGAAGCTTGTTGGAGACCTAATTGGTAGGGCTACTAGGCCTATCTTATGCACTTCCTAGTTTATGACCAAAGTGAGTTTGGGGAAGGGTAAAACTAGTTGAATCATCTCGTGATTGATGTCTTGAGGCTATTCAAACCACCTAGGATCATAGCATAGGTCTTGGACAAACATTTAAGTGTTAGAGGCATTAAAGGTCATTACATTGCATCGAAACTTATGGATTTTTGCATTTTCCTTACTCTTGTTGATTGGGCCTTGTAAGCCACCATAACCCCCTACATCACTCGTAGTCTTCAATTATAAATTATTGTTGTCATCATTATTCTCAAAACCAATCTTCACAAGATAATTTTGTAGTTTTTCATACCATGCTCTAGGTGCTTTCTTTAAACCATATAAAGCCTTGTGTAGTCTACATACCATATTCTTATTGTTTGGATCAACAAATCCCTATGACTATTCAATGTAGACCTCCTCTTCTAGTAAAAAATGATGACTTCACATCCATTTGATAAACTTTAAATACTTTGTATGCAGAGTAAGCAAGCAAATTTCTTATTCCTTCCAATCTTGCAACTGAGGTAAATGTCTCTCCATAGTCAATTCCCTCTTCATGTGCATATCCTTGGAAAACTTATCTTTCTTTATTTATTGTTACTTCTCCATTTTCATCTCTTTTTTTTTGTATACCCACTTGTTTCCAATAACATTCTTGTTCTCTGGTCTAGGTACTAATGTCCAAGTTTTGTTCTTATCAATCTAATTAATTTCTTCTTTCATTGCTTGGATCTAGTCTTCACTTTCTAATGCATTCTTTACTAATCTAGGTTCATGCATGCTTAGTAAACATGATTCATTTCTCAACTTTTTTTTGGTTAATGTTCCACCTTCTTTATCTCTAATGATTTGTTCAGTAGGGTGATGTCTTCTAACATAATTTGATAGCCTTGGTTCTATTCTTCTTTTTGCACTAGATCTTTCATCAACTTTAGAATCACTATGTACTTCTTTGATAGGTAATTCAACATATCTCTCTTGAAAATTGATCTTTGTATCTGAATGAGTTTCTCTATCTATAGCTCAACTCCTAACTACAGCTTAGTACTTGAATGCAACTCGACATCCATATGTGACTTGGCACTCACCAATTCTTGTGGATTTGCAACTTGATTCATAGCACCTTCATCAATAGGCATATATTCATAAAATTATACAATTTTTTTTTATTCTTTAGGTTCCTTCTTAGGTTCAACTTTATGTACCTTTGTATATTCATCAAATTTCACATTTTCACTTTCCATAACTTTGATAGTGTTAGTATTTAAACACTTATAAGTTTTACTTCTTATGGAATATCCTAGGAATATACCTTCTTCACTTTTTGCATCAAATTTTTCATTTCTATTGTCCTCAAGAATGTAAAATTTTCTTCCAAATACCTTAAGATATTTGACATTGAGAGAGTATCCATACCATAGCTTGAAAGGTTTGGCATTTGTACCTTTCTTAACTTGTACTCTATTCAAGGTATATATAGCTATACTTATAGCTTCTCTCTAGTATTTCAAAGCAACATTCTTCTCCATCATCAGTGTTCTAGCACAATCTATTACTAATCTATTCCTCCTTTCAACAATTCTATTTTGTGGAGGGGTTCTAGGTGCCAAAGTTTGTCTTTTGATTCATCTGTCATTATAGAATATTTCAAACTCATTTGATGTAAACTTTCCACCTCTATCAAATCTTAGACATTTCAAAATTTTATTCATTTCCTTCCAAACTCTTTCCAAGTACCACTTAAACATTTGAAAAGCATAAAAAAAAAATTCAAAAACATAATTGTCATCATCCTAGAATAATCATTAGCAAATAGAATAATATACTTATCAGCTTTGTAGCTTTGCACATCAATTGGTCCACATAAATTAGTATGTACTAATTTCAAAATTTCCTTAAAAGTATGAGTCTTACTCTTGAAAGTAGATTTTGTCATTTTTTCTAGTTGACATTGTTTGCAAATCATATTATCGTGTTTCTTCAAATTTGGAAAACCTCTGACCCTCTTCATCTTACTAATACTAATAAGGTTATCAAAATTTACATGACATAACCTTTTGTTCCATAGCCATGCATCATCAATTTCTACAACAAGCGAAGTAGCATTATTCATGTCAAGATAAAATAGATTACCTCTAGTCTAATCTCAATTTCCAATCAGTTTTCCATTATTATCATAGATCTTTGCTTTCCTATTATCAAATTCAACCTTGCAACCTAAACTATTTGGTTGTGACATACTCAACAAGTTATAGTTAAGTCCTTCCACATAGTAAGCATTGTCACACATGATCTTATTTGTAAGTCTAATTGATTCTTTTCTTTTTATCAAACGTGGTGCATCATTACCAAACCTTACACTATTACCATTATAATATTCAAGGGTAATGAACCTACTTTTGTCTCTAGTCATGTGATGTGAACATCCACTATCAATTATCCATCTATCACTCTTGTTCACATAAGACACTAATGCAGTTGCCCCATCTTCATCTAAGTCATCTTTCATAGAAACATACACAACTTCATCATCATGATCATCATATCCATCATTTGATTCTTTTTTGGCAATGTAGTAGGATTTCTTTTGTTTTTCTTTTTTGTTCTCATCTCTTTTACCTTTGTATCTGTCTACACTCCTATTGTTCTTCTTTTCTGGCCACCTTGATGCAATATGACCAACCTCATTACAATTGAAATACATGATAACTTACCTTTGAATTTTCCTTTGCCTCTATGAAATCTCCTAGCCAGCAATGCCTCAAGCTCTTCTACATATTCTTCATTTGTATCACTATCACTAGAAACATGCTTAATATTCTTCTTCTTCTTGTCATTGGGTTCCTTCAGTGTCAGTTTGGCTTTGAAAGTAGAATCAATACTCTCATATTTGAAATTATCAAAATTAAAAAGTTTAAAAGTAGCGAGTCTACCAACCAAACATTCAAGTGTAAGATTGCTACCAGGAGCACACCTTAGTTCTTGAATTGCAGAGACTATAATAGCATAGATAGGTAGAAGGGTTCTCAATATTTTTCTTATCATAGTCTCATCATCAATGATTCCATTTACTCCTCTAATTTCATTAAAAATGTCCTTGACTCTTGTGAAATATTGTACTATGGTCTCACCTTCTTACATTCTCATTACATCAAAATTTCCTCTTAAACTTTTTGCTATTTCTCTCAAAATATTCTTATCTCCTCCATAATTTTTCTATATAGCATCTCACATCTTCTTTGCAGTATCACATCCTTTGATTTCATTGAACTCTAAGTAGCTTAGGGAAGATGTAATCTTTAACATTGCCTAGTTGTGTTCTTTCTTCTTTTTCAGATCATCGGCAGTAGCAGCACCAATAGGATCCACATGTTCAATAGATATAGTTTACTGAGCATAATCTCCAAGTTCTCGGTGAAGTTTCATCAAGATTTTTCATGTAGGAAAATTGTCTCTATTGAGTTTGGGCACCTCCTTTTCTGTACATCTTGATCTTTAGCTTCCAGTACCTTCAAATTGTCTGCTCATAAGCACAAAGCTCTAATACCAATTTTTGGAATTTTTAGAATAACTAAGAGGGGGGTGAATTAGTTATACAAGGTCCAAATGTATAGGTAAAACTTTTTCAGAACTTAACAAATCAAATCCATATAGCCATATCATTGCATGAATCTATTATATCATCCAATGCCTAAATACTTGGTAAGTTACTATCCTAGGTCAAAATAACTTTGTAGTAATGTAAACATGAAACATAACATAATCAAATACATATTTGACACGAATTTTACATGGAAACCAAATTTGGGAAAAACCACCAATAACATGCTACTAATTATCACTCTTCTAAACTAATCTCTTGTGAAAGGCCAACCCTATTTAAGGTTACAACACACATTGTTAAATGTGACCTAGTTAAAGGATTTTAATCAGCCTCTTAGGAGTGATCCTTGTTAGAGAAATTTGGAACATTTCATTAGAATGTCACCCAGTTAAAGGATTTACAAATGACTATTACGTCAAAATTAATCCAAAGGATTTTATCCTAACTAATAAAAATTTTAGAAACTAACAGTAGGAGCTTGATCTGATAATAAAAAAATTAACTTATAGATAACATATCTAATATTCAATCCTCCATTCTTCTTGACATTCATCATCTTTGTCTCCTTAGCTTGTTCACCCTTCAAGCTCTCAATTGCCTAAGCCTCCTAGTTTAGTTTTACAATTGTAGATCCATTCACTTAGCCACCATATGAAGGAACACCTTAGACTTTTTTTCTTTCATGGATTGGGACCCTTCTCCTATGCTCCATGCTCTTTCTTTTGGCTTTTCATCAACTTAAATAGATAATTTAGATTTTTTTTTTGCTTCATCTCAATCATCCATCATAGTGTTAGATAGGATTCATTGAATCTAACCATCTTTCTAGTTTGTTCTTCCTCTAGAAACTTCCTTTACAATCCTCTTTGAATTCACCTCAAAATGGTTTACCTTGAATTTTGTGTCACTGACTCATCAAGCTTATCTTCCACACAATTCACATAATTCAAGAAATCATCTGTGTCTACTCAAATTTGATGAATCTTAGATCAAACTCTTTTTACTATCACTTGGCACCAACATGATGTCACTCAGCACACACACTCTTCTGTCACTTGGCCAACCCTAGTTCACTCAGCACACACTAAAGTTTATTGATGCTTAGCATCAACTAAACTTTACTTGGCACATAGTAACTTTCACTCAGCTTCCACTATTTTTTTCTCGGCTTGCACTAAATTTACTTAGCTTCCTCTATTCACTTGGTCAAGCTTGGAAAACATATTTCTTTACTTGATCTTCATCTAGAATTTCCTTGAGTAGTTTTTATTACAAACTAAAGTGGATAAACAATACACTATAGTACCAATGTCTCACTTGGTCTTAGGACTTCTTTTATATACCAAATAACTCAAGCTTTCCTTAGGTTCTTTTCTTATCATTTCTTTGCAAATCCTCTTCATTAATCCACTCTAATAATTTCATTTAGGCCAAATTATTAATTATCTGACCAACAAGTAGTAGGTTTGACATCAATGAAAAAATAATGATTGTTCCATAATAGGTTCAATCAATCTCTCAATCTCTCTCATCATTCATCAATCTTTCTCTTAACAATCTTCTCTCACCAATTTATTATTATTAAACTAAATAAATAAAATTACTCCAAATTTGGTCTTTTTAAATTAAATCTTTAAATTTATTTTATCTATTTAATTAATTTCCTAATTAATTAAATATAATTAAAATTTATTTTTCTTTATAAATTTTTTATTTAATTAAATCATTTAATAATATCTTTGTTTGATTTAATTATAACTAAAAATCACAGCAAACCCAAAAGAATCAATAAGAAAACTCATCTAAATGACAAAGTATGAGCCAAACTCAAAGGTAAAAAAATCTCAAATTCACATCGCTTGATGAATTTAGAAAGGTAAATAACTTGGATACTTGTCATATATTTTAGGATAACTAGCTTAGGTTTAAGAATTGGACTTGAGAACTATCTCCCCTCTTTTACCATTGAGATAATATGATAGGGTAGGTTCATCTTTGCAATTCAAGGAAGTCAATGCCTAGTACCTACAATCTACATAAAAGTCAAACATGTACATATGCATATATATCTAAACTAAACATGAAATCATGGGGAGTGATACATCATGTAGATCTCAACTAGCAGGTGACTATGACTCCCTCCCTCAACCACATTAGAAATGTCAAACATAAAGTAAAACATACATGTACACCATACACATGCAAGTATGGGGTAAATAACCATAAAACCACATATAAATTTTTCATATAACTATCATTATGAAAGTAACTAAAATCACTATATGAAATATACAAAGGATCACCATCAAAAGAATAACCATGAACACATGAAATAACTGAGTATAAAGTAGATCATCAAATAGTTCAAGTTACCAAGTACCACTAATCATATCACACAACCACAAAAGCTAGCCTAAAAGAATTCGACAATATTACATAAAAGAAAACTAGGGGTAAGCACTACATGGATGATTCTCCAACTTCAAATTTGTTGTCACTAGTATATCTTAGGCTAGTTGTTTCTTTTGGTATATTTTGATTCTTTAGTTTCTCGTCAATTCTTTGTATTATGTGTTGAAACCTTTTAAGCCTTGTTAGAAATTAAATTATACTTATATAACTCATAGGGGGAGGGGGGGAATTAGTTATGCACTTTAAAAAACTATCTTCCTAACTATATGTTACCACACTCATATTTTTTCTAATGTCCTAAGGCGTCTCATGCATGAGTCATTTCTTGATCGTGAAGTTGAACTTGAAGTTCCAATTATCTTCAAGTTCAAGTTCATATTCCTCATTGTCTTTTGTGTATCAAAGTCTACATTCACTACCTTGAGTCAGTCCTGATGAAGTTGAAGTTGAAATTGAAGTCCAATCATCTCAAACTTCAACTTCAACTTCAATATCATTTTTGTATACTAACATTATGTTTTCATGTAGGCATTCAATCCTTGAAATAAGAAAAGGCAAAATGGGCCCCAATGATTACATTTTTTTAGGCATGTGAAATAATAAATAAGGATGTTAAGGAGGCACGTGTCTTGATACGGCAAGATTTGGAGAAAAGGAAAATTTGTCATTTCATGATGACATGGAACATTAATAAGCATCTAGATTTGATGGGAATTAATAATAAATCACTCAGAGGGTCTTTTCTAATGCATTGCACATGAATAGTAATTATTATATTTACTTACCATATCTATACTAATATTTTCTTCATAAGTTATCCCTTAAATGCATTACTTAGCCATTTCACTACTCATTCCACCATTTGCAAAAGGAAATCTCGATGTCATCTAGTAGGGAGAATGTGTCACAAGATAAGCTTTGTCAAATTGTAAATGCACTACCATTACCCTCTATAATGTTTTCTTGTGCTTGCTTTTGTTTTGAAAGGTTTTCATTTGCATCTTCTAGACCCTATCACCCCATAGCAAACCATGACATTGTTTCACCCCAAAATGCCAAAATTGGAAAAACCATGTCTCCTCAGCTCTTTACCTAAGATTCGTGACATGTTCCTGGTTAACAAAATCTTAACTAATATAATTGAAAGAGCCAAAAATGCCCAGTTAGGTCCTATATATCAGAAACTAGTTAATAGCGGATTGCTTGAAGCCACCACATTCCCTACAGCTATTACATGCCCAGAGTTAATCACTAAATGCACAAATCACTATGATCCTAGCATGAGATGTGTCCCAAAAATTTTAGGGGAAGTGGTAGTCAAAATTAGTAGGACCAATATTTGCTCATCCCTTAGGATCCCTCATAGAGAGCCCTGTGAACTATGGACATTTGAGGAGGTAGAACACTTAAATGCTGAGTGGAAAAATAGTTATGATAGTAGAGTAGCCCAATCTTGGCTCCTAAAACCAGCAGAAGGTGCTTCAAGGTTGCCCAAACCTTTAACCATCAAAAATTTCATCAAAGAAATTGTAGATATTGTACTTTTATTGAATAGGGTCAAAGGAAATGAGCATGCATTTCATTCGAAAATGTGGACGTATTTCTTCATTTAAAAGATTGCTGAAGGGGATAATTTCATTGATTAGGCTGACCTAATTGCTGAAAATTTACACAAAGGTTTAGTGATTGTTAACAATTTTGGTTCATTCTTCCTATCCTCCTTATTAGTCTATTTTTTGGTAGCATCTAAAGAATGGGAAAGCCTTCCACATTTACCATGGATAGATGAAATGCCCATTTACCAATACTATAGTGATCTCCAAGAAACTACTTTATGTAAAGAGTTCAGAAGAGTAAATGATGTCCTTCTGGGAAGGCTAGTTTTTGAGCTTCAGGGTCATGAAAATAATAGACTATTTGAGGAAGCAATACAAGCTATACAAGTTTATGGCTATTTTTATATTCAATTCCCTAGGTTCACATACCTTAGAATGGGTGGTTATTTAGGTGAACCATTAAAGCTGCCTCATTATTTCTTAGACTCTATTATTTTATTTGAATTGTGTAGACAATTTATCTCAGTCATGGAGTCTTTTGAAATTACCAAGAGGTCTTCCTTTGTTTTCTTTCCCATTGAAATCAGCCACTACAAATGTCCTAATCCAAAGCAAGCCATGTTGATAAGAGAAGCATTGACCCATCTATGTTTCATGCCTTTTTCCCCTCAAGAAAATTTTGATTACACAGTATTTTCCAAGAACAATTTTAAAAATGCAGTTTCTTTTATTTACATTCCATAGTTAGAAGACTATTGGGCAAATTGTCCTAATGAGTTTGAAGTAAGAAAAAGGCTATGGTCAAGGTTAACAATTAACAGTTAATGTTATGGTTGAGGTTAACAATTAATAGTATATATATGGGTAAGTGCATCAAGTTGTGGTGCCAAAAGGGGGCTAAAGTGGCCACTTTTTTTCTAAAATCAACAATTTTTGAACTTCAACAAGAATTTGAAGATAGTTACACTCAAAATTTTAAGATATTACAAAAACAAAAGTAGTGGTCCTTTGAATATACTTTCTAAACTACTAATTTTTTTTTCAAAATGCTTTAGTTTTAGGTCCTCAAAAAAGGGGGCCATAGAAAGTGGTACTATTTTTTTTTGGAAAAAAACATAACATAGTGCAAAGTGTGGCCCACTAAAATTTTAACTTTTTTTTTGAAATTCTTTAATTGCTCTAGTCAAATGTTACCCAACACCATGTTTTTTATCCTAGATCTTTTGGGTAATTTTATAATGTGTATTTTTTTATGAATTTTATAATTGGACAGATCCTAAAAATGTGAAATATTTGTGTGCTTCTATTAGAAATGATTGAAAATTAATCTAAAATCAAAACTTCTTTTTTTCAAAGTGTGTAGAATGGAGTCTAGATTCTAAAAAACTAAGTTTTTGTGAAATTTGATGAATGAGCTAAAATCTACACCCCAATTAGTACATGTTAGTCTTTGACAGAAAATGGACATACACTCAAAAGAAATTATAGTTGAAAGGCTTGAAACAATTCAAATTTGAAATAAATTATATGATTATATAGCGAACACATATATCTACAATGTCATGTAACCTGATTTTATTGATGCTCAACCATGAGCAAACTTGAAGGAGAGAACAAAAGAAAAATCAATCATTTTTTGTATGCTTGCTACAAAACATGTCTTAGACCAGTTTAGAGACTCCAAACCTTTGTGTTGGATCCCAAGGAAATTTCAAGCCTTAGGCTTGGTAGAATTCAAAGCTTTAAATAGTGTGTGCATGCTATATAAATAATTTTTAAATTTAGGCTTATAAAGAGCGTACACACACTTTGTAAGCCTAAATTTAAATAGGAAGGGAAGGAGAGAGGGAGAGAGGGAGGGACAAATGGACAGAGATAGAGGGAGAGTAGGGGATGGGAGTAGGTGGGATAGGGAGAGAGGGACAGAGAGAGAGAGAGAGAGAGAGTAGGGGATGGGAGATGGTGTGTGTGTGTGTGTGTGTGTGTGTGTGAGAGAGAGAGAGAGAGAGAGAGATGTGTGTGTGATAAATATATAGTAAAAGAGAGGAGTGGGAGAGAGATTTGGCTAGAGAAATATGGGGATGAAGATGAAGATAGATACATGAATATATATAGAGAGAGAGAGAAGGAGAGGGAGGAAGAGATAAAGATAGAGAGAGTAGGGGATGGGAGAGGGTGGGAGAGAGAGAGAGAGAGAGAGAGAGAGAGAGAGAGAGAGAGAGATTAGGGGATGGGAGTGTGTGGGATAGGGGAGAGAGAGAGAGGGTGGGATGGGAGAGGGTGGGATAAGGGGGAGAGTAGGGGATGGGAGTGTTGGAATTTTGTTCAGTGCTCCCCTTAGGATTCGTGACATGGGCTGAACAACATCCTATGTACTATAAGTTGAGTGGTTGTCTCAGGCATTGATAGATCAGTCTTTTGGTGCAACAGAAACCCCTTTCTAACAAGTGGTATCAAAGCTTGGTCACAGGTTTGAATCTTTAGACCCTCGAGTAATGCTAAGGGGGATATTGTTAGAAATTTGTTCAACACTCCTCTTAGGATTCATGACAAGGGCTTAATCGCCTCCTATAAACTATAAGTTGATTGGTTGTATCAGGAATTGATAGATCAGCCTTTTTGTGCAATAGCAGCCTCATTCTAATAGGGAGAGGATGGGATAGGGAGAGAGAGGGAGGGAGGGAGAGAGAGAGAGAGAGAGAGAGAGAGATTTCACATAGGGTGTATGCACTATATGAAAACACCAAAAAAAGGTTATAACAAAAGTTGCAATCCCTACTGACCTATATTCTCTTTTTTGTCTATTGTTTGTTATGTTGTTCTAAAAGAAAACATGGGTTTCATGTTGTTGAAAGTTAGCAAACACCAAATTCAATCATTGGATACATTATTTGAAGGACTTTTTAACATTCTTTCATGTTATTGGAAGCTAGAAAATACCAAATTCAATCATTTGATACACTATTTGAATACTTTTTTAACATTTATTCTATAGAAAAGGTTAGTTCAGTCCTTTTTAAATAATCTTTATCACTATAGAGACAAATTTCATTATAATTTGACAAATTGTTTAATATATAGTGAATTCATTTAAATTTTTATGTTTGAATGAATTGTTATTTGAAAATGGTTAGAAATTTGACAAGTTGTTTTATATATATTCTGTATTCATTAAAATAATTGTAATTTGTATATGTATTTGAATGATTTTTTATTTACAAATTTTAAGTAGTTTAGATGTTTAAATAATTTGACATATAGAAATCATCATCATGTCAAGGAAGAAACTAAAAACTCAAACAATGGAAGAGAGGAAGAGAGATTTGGAAATTAAAAGAGATAAAATGAAACTACTACTTGATCAAAGAAAATTGCAATGCAATAATGAAGAATTGTCTTTTGAAGAGGAACACGAACCACCAATATAAAGAAACAAAGAGGAATAATTGGAAAGACAAAGAGAAAGAATAAGACTCTTACACTCAAGAAGACAATTTAATTGTGAAGCTACACCATCTTCCAATGTTGGATTCATATCATTTTCTCAGGTTGAAGAGATGCTAATTTATACATTCAACAATGTACACACTCCATCATGTCATGTTGAAGGCACAACATCAACATATCAAGTAGGTGATATTCCATCTTTTGCATCTTATTACCAAGGCACAACATCTTTGGTTCAAGGTACATAAAACACTCAACCTTATGTTAATGTTCAAAATGTTGAGGGAATGGAAGAGATTATAACACCTTCTATAATTCATTTTAGAAGACCAAAATATTTGATTGATATTGATACTAACATTTTGAAATCAATGCCTGACAAGATTAGCAAGCATACTTGTCAAAGAAAATTTAATCGTATGTGGAGATTATTCTTTGAAGAATTAAATATTATAAGTCAATGCCAATTATTAGTTGAAATGATGAGAAATTTAAAATTTAAGATCATCATGAAGATTCTTGGGCTAAGAATGATGCATGATTCAAATGAAAAAAATATTGTAAAGAATCTAATGAATGCATATGACAAAGTGGGTTCTAAATCACACACCAAAGATTGCAATATTACAAGACATGTACTTATATAGACAATAGTAAGTACCAAAATGAAGAAAGCTTGACTCGTGAGAAAGACAAAAAAAACATTGACAATCGGTAGAGGTACCCTAAGGAGAGTCATGGTAAGGTGTGAGAGAGTGGAAGATCCAATAAAAAATGAGTGATGGAAATTTAGTGGTAGACTACCACAAAAGGATAAAGAAATTAGTGAAGCTTTGAAATCATTGATTGAATATTTTTGGAAAAATAACATGTGTGTTTCCCCTAATCAAAGAGATGTTGTAAGAAGGAGGAATGGTTGCCAAAATTGCAATCCACATGTAAAACATTTTCTGGACTCAACTCAAACACAATTTTTAGCAAAATGATAGGTAAATATTTTTATGTGAAGATAAATTAAACACGTGCAACTTGTTGTTGTAGGATACATATTAAATTTTCTAACCATTTTGATGTTTTTAGGCATATATGTGTGTTTTTGCATTCTAAGTTTGTTTTGCAGGATCGTGACATGAATGAGCCACCTAGATCTTCAAGGGAATTCATATCCAACATTTTATGTGAAAAATGGGATGGTCAACAATTTTACAAGATGTCATGCTTGGATGGTACATGCTTATTTAGTGGTTCTTTGCAAATTTTATCAACTTGTGAACATATGGATAGTACACATGCAAATGGAAATGAAATAATAAATTGCAAAAAAATAAAACAATGGCATATGCTCTAAAAGATGGGAAACTAGGTAAAAGATGTGATTTAGTCATTGAAAAGATTTCAGTGTATGAGTTCATGAATATTTTTTGTGAAAATATTATTTACTAGTATGCAAGGCATACATAGAGCTCAATGGATGGATTTGCAATTGAAGTTGTGCAAGGATAACTTTTACCTAAGTATTTTCTAAATTAATGACCATATTTTGTACATTTATCACTACAATCCATGTTTTCATTGTTATTCCACCTAAAGACAATGAAGAAGGGACAGATTATTATTTGTGTCTTTGTGTCCAAGCCAAAAAAAAATTGGATCACTTTGTTATAGATGGTGAAGGTTTAGAGTACCATATAGGTGTGATGGTTGTAACCAACACATGGATTAGAAAATATTCTATGAAGAACCCTAACTTGTGGTTATTTGAGGATTGGCAAACACAGAGGAAGATTCTTCATTATTCAAACCTTGTTGTCATGTCAAATGTCCACTTGATAAAATATGGTGGAAAACCACATAATAAGACTCTTTGGAAGGTTTGTGAGTCAAACCATGAGGAAATAATTGAGACATTAAAATATAGAGAAGATATAGTTGGTTCATTATATTGAATCTTATTACAAAAAATGGACCTCTCTTGCTTTTTGTGATGTAGAGTGCACAACTAGGTAGCTTCAAATGGACTTTCCCACTCTTTGGTGCAGGGCACCTACCTTCTTTTTTGTTTTTGAAGTTTGTTAAGGGTTATTTAAGAGGTTGTGTGTGTCTAATAAGTTCCAAGATTCCTTTGAATACAACTAGTCCCAATGTGTTTGTAAAAGAGCCAAATTTTCTCATTAGGTCCTAAGTTGGTCAAAAGTTTCTCAATGAGCCAAAAGTTGCTCAATGGGTAAAATATTGTCAGGGTTGGACAACTAAGGTATTTGGTTACCTAATAGGTCCTATGAATCCTAACTAGGGTCCTATAATGGTCCTAGATCGATCCATTTGATCATAAGATGTAAAGAGCAAAAATTACTCAAAAGTTGTAAAGTTGCTCAAAAAGTTGTTTGAGCAACTTTTGCAATTTCTGTAAAAAGTTCCAAATAATAGTTTGGGAAGTTATAAATAACCATGCTCAAGTATTTGAGCATGGTCAAGCATATTTTGGAAGTTTGGAAGGCTTTCAGCATGGGGAAGCACTCAAATTCCTCAAAATTGCCTAGTAGGCCTAATTGCCCCCAACTAGGTCTCTAGCAAGAAAGATGTTAATTTTTCTCCCAATCTCTCCAAAGGAAATCTCAAATAAAATAGGTTTTTAGATACCCATTTCAGCCTTCTTTAACATATCTCAAACTTAGTATAGGTTTTTTTGAACCAACAAATAGATCCTCCAACTAGGCACCCTTTTTAAACATAAAATGGGATGGTTTTCCAAAGAAACTACCTGCCACCCTTTCTTCCAATGCTCCATACATTCAATAGACTCCTTAAATGGACCCAATCAAAGGAATATCAGGTCAATTTTATGCTCCAACCTCTGCAAGTAAGAAATCCCCAAATTAATCTCTCACAAACCCTCAAACCTAGGGCTTTCTCAAGGTATGACTTCCCAAGCCAACCTCAATCAATTGAAGGTTGATTCACCATCTCCAAGTTGTAAGGAAACTCAGGTGCAGAAATAGCTTCCTACACTAATATCTTAAGAGAAGTATGGTGCAAATCCTATTAAAATCTTTTACACTTACAGATTCAATATCATGTAAACAACAATATTTCAGCCAACCAAGCGTAAAGAAAATAGATAGAGAAAGAAACACATAACAAAAAGATTTTCTAGTGGGGAAAAACCTTTCGGTAAAACAACACCACCCCTCCAGAACTTTCATAATGTATTATCTTCAACATAAGGTTATAATACACTTGCAATGCAAGTTCAACAACGACAACAAAAGACTCCAGTAGCAACTCACAGTACCAACAATACACTTTCACACATCGTATCTCTTCACAACCCTAAAAAATGCTTATAACTTGTGCTTCACTTTAGGGATACTCCCAAAGGTAGCCATATTAGGGTTTTTACCATTCTCTGAGAAAATAGGAACCCCAAAAAAATTTTAGTTGCCACATGTCTTCACCTGTCATTGAATCTTCCTTACATAGCTCTTACATGTCATAGGAATCTGTCATAGCCATTTTAGCCATGATCTCCTTATACACAATTTAAGATGCCAACACATCAACATTATTTGCAAGAAATAAATTTTACAAAACAAATAATAAGAATAGGAATTATCCAAGGTTGAGACATCTTATTCCTAGCACAAGTAATATGTAAACATAATCTGCCATAAAATACCCCTCTCCAATGGATAGATCTCATGTTCTTGCTCCTTAGTCATGCATTTCATGCACCTATAGCCACCTAAACTCCATTAGAGGCCTCAAACCATGAAAAATCATGTCCAAACATTTCTAGAAATATTATTTACATATTAATATAGGTTTTGTGTCTCTAATAAGAAAATAGTCCCAAGGTGTTTGTAAAAGAGACAAAATTTCTTATTAGGTCCTAAGTTGGTCAAAAGTTTCTCAATGAGCCAAAAGTTTCTCAATAGGTAAAAAATTGTTAGGGATGAGAAAATAAGGTATATGGTTACATAATAGGTCCTAGGAATATTAACTAGGGTCTTAGAATAGTCCAAGGTGGACCCATTTGACCAAAATATGTAAAGAGCAAAAATTACTCAAAATGTTGCTTGAGCAACTTTTGCAATTTTTATAAAAACTTGCAAATGGAGGTTTGGGAAGTTGTAACTACCCATGCTTGGGTATATGAGCATGGGAAACATATTTTGGAAGGTTAGAAGGTTTTCAATCAGATTTCACACTCCTTTCCAACCAAGTTGCTTTTTTTTAGCAACTTTTGCAATTTTGTACAAAAAGTGCAACTTTTGCAAAGTTTTCTAGATTTCACATCTAGGACTTGGAAAAGGTTCCAAATTATTAAAAAACAACTAAAAAAACCTAATCCTAGGTTATCTTGACAAAAAAATCAAAAAGTCCCAATTTTTCCTAATTAGCAACTTTTTCTCATATCTTGCACAAAGTGACCTAGGCATACATATCTTGCTCATATCTCTCTCACCATTCATTATGGGATCAAAATATCTACTCTATTGGCTCTAAGTGGTTTGGTAAAACCTATTCCCAATCTCTTCCCATTTTTTTGACCACTAAAACATTCTCAGACACGCCGAACGAAATTGAACCTAAGAATCACTAAATGCCATAGGGCAGTAATCTTTGATGGGGCATATCTCAGAGCTCGTGCAACATATGGATGCAATTTTGGGTGCTACAGGATCATGATACTAAAACCTACTTTAACCTCTCTCTATCTCTCTCTCTCTCTCTCTTTTAAGATTTGACTCTATTTTGATTTTGTCTATAGTGCCTCTCATGTTTGCAGTTTATACCTTGTTTATTTTGATTCCAGAGATACTTGATACTCTTATTATTTGTACTTTGTGATGACCTGAGGGTCCGATGTTATACTTTGATTTCAGTACCATAGATGCTTTTCTACTATGTTGTTCAGTTTATCATATTTTCATGTTGATGCCATTTTGAGATGATAGTAGTTCTATGAGAATATCCAATTATATGGTATTTGGACATATCTCTAACTCTGTCATGTGATGGATTTTATGCTATGGTTATTTACTTCCTTCGTGGCTCTTTATGCTTTATGCAAACATGAGTGATCTAAATGGATTATGTAGGTATAATTGAATAAATGGTTAAATAATTTATTTAGTGCATTTATTTCTTTGGCTATGATATTATATGCAATTTTACTTGATCATGTGTTTTAGTGTGCAGGACTTATATCCCTGGCAGTGGCACATGGAGTTAGTGATTTAGCTATTCATATTTTACCTATGTCATCCATGTATGGTTGATGTATCCTTATTTAATTTTTTAATTAAACCTTCTGGTGATTATTAAATCTAAACTCATTTAGATTATGTGATTAGACTAGTAAGTGTGTCTATCCATTTAGCAGTTCACATTGTCATGAAGGTTGTTAAGGGATTTTCTGTGATTTTGGGTTTTTAGGCTTTAAATTTTATTGAATTTAATTTCTAGTAGCTTTTCCATACATGAATTCTTATTTATAGGAATAGCCTCTCTCTTTTTGGGTTGATTCAAAGTCTAGTTAGTTTAACTGGCTATTTGCCCTAATCGAATATTCACTTAAAAAGTGAATAAGTATTGAAAAAGGTCATTTTTTTCTCACTTTTCAATTTTGCAATTTAGAAATTGGAGAGCTTTTTCTAAAGGATTGGTCTTCTGTTAGTTGTGAGAGCTATGAGTGTGGGATCTTTGCAAGGATGTAGACATTGGATCTAGCTTGGGGAGACCTTGCTTTGTCATCATTTTTGGCAATATCTATAAGTTATTTATTTTACTTGGCTCTTTTCCATTTTAGCCCTTTTGGTTGTCAAGTAGTATTTTCCCTTTTTTTGTTTCTACTTCATGTCAGCTTCTATTTTTGGTAGCAATTTTTTGGAAGGCTAGGAACTAGTGTCCCCCTCCATTTCTATTTGCTAGTTCTGCCTAATTCGTTGGGTGTGAACATTTTCCCTATTTTTGGGATGGGGGTTTGGGGTTTCGCACTATTATGCTGGTCATTTTTGCATATGGTGTCCAAACCCAAATTTTATGGGATTTTTGGCATTTTTGTACCTAAGGACCAAATGGGTTTTAATTTTGAATTTTTCCATTTTTTGGGTTTTTTACCTCATTTTGTGTGCCACCCTATTTTCTCGAGTTTTCTTGGCATGAGTTTTGTCATGGACCTAGATCATCCATTTGGATGTCAGTTAGACCATTGTTGCACTTTTATGTTGCATTGGGATATGTGATGCATCCGTCCTCCTCAAACTATTCTCAATTGACTGATATTTTGTATTGTGTTCTCATCCAATCCTTGTGTTATGATCTTCATGATGGTGGTGTGCCACACACGAGTACATGCACATACATCTATCGGGTGACTTTTGAGTCCTGATCTTCCATGGTACTCCCAAAATTAGTGATCATTGGTGTTGGGTTGGGAATATGCATGCCTATGGGCACTCATCATTGGATGAGCATGGGTAGGGTAGGGTAGAATATGGAGGGGGCTTCTATCTCGTAGCCTAGTGACTTTGTCCCAAAGGATTGGCAGAGGAAGTTTTAATCAAGTGATAACTAAAGAAAATATTGAATTGTAATAAAACTTAAGATAATAAAATGTGTGTATGGGGCCCTCCATTGAGGAGTTGAAATGCATGATCTAAGCTTGGGATTTTGGATGCCAAGTGACTCTCCATGATGCCAGCCCCTACTTAGTAGCCCATTGAGTATTTAACCAGGATTTATAGGTTTTGCATTGTCTATGATCTTGGTTTTAGTCATCATATTGTTTGGCGTGAGTGTTAGCCATGGATGTTTTCTTTATGTGTTTTTTTGGTTGGATCATTAACTCCATCATCATGGTAGGAGTGGACCAATGGGTTCCACATGGTTGGGAGGTGTAGCTACCTTCATCACTTCTAGGGACTGGTGTCTAGAGATAGTTCTTTATTCCAGTATGATCATTGCTTGTTTCTCACTTGGTACTTCAGGTTCTAGACTATCTTATCTTGTGATTGATTCTTTCATTGGAATGCTTGGATATCATGTTAAATGATCCTAGTTTATTTATTGCATTCATGTATTATGATATATAGTATATGATAGATGATGAGTTTGATTTGTAAGAGTATCTTATGATTTACTTCTAGCATGTTAGATTTCCTTATTCTTATGTTGTATCACATTTTAGTAGTGATGTTCTCATAAGATAACATCGACAATATGGTCTGTAGTTTGGGATGTTATGTACGGGGGATGGCTAGAACCCACAATGGTCTTATGATGCTATTACAGTTGGGAGAAACTACGTACTTAGTTTGGTATTTTGGTTTATTGCAATGTTATTTCTATACATTACAATGTTGCTTTCAATTATTCTCACTTCACTATTTTTTAGATGGTTAGATTTAGCTTCTGTCTTTTAGTTATTCATTCGAGTGTCTTTCCTTGATTTGTGGATCCAGTACTCCCCGATGTGGAGGAATTCATTTTCTAGCTTTCTTCCCTTATTTTTTTCTGGCTTGTTGTCTTTGATTCTTGTGCAAAATTGTAGTTTCTCATGCTTTTTGGAGATAGGATTATGTTTTGATTTTATGGGCCCATCTCAGGTAATGTTGAAACTTGTAGTGTTGGTGAGTACAAAGTTGCCAACTAGTGAATCTCTCTAACCATTCATCATGGGATCAAACTATCTATTCCATTATTGTTGAGTAGCTAGGTAAACCCTAGTCCCAATATCATCTCATCCTATTGACCACTCAAACATTCTTGAGCACACCGAATAGAATTGACCCTGAGAATCACTAAATTCCATAGGGCAGTGATCTTTGATGGGTCATATCTTGGAGCTTGTACAAGGTATGGATGTAATTTTAGGTGCTACAAAATTATGTTTTTGACACTTACAATAACATCTCTCTCTTTTTGGAGATTATATTTCATTTTGATTTTGTAGCCCCATCTCGGGTGATGCTAAAACTTGTAGTGTTAGCCAATACAAAGTTGCCAACTGGTGAATCTCTTTAACCACTCATTGTGGGATCAAACTATCTATTCCATTAGCTCTAAGTGGCTAGGTAAACCCTATTCCCAAGCTCATCCCATCTTGTTGACCATTTGAACATTCTCGAGCACGCCGAATGAAAGAGATACAAGAAGTTGAATACTTAAAGGAAAGTTTAATGGAGCAAAAATTATTGTACAAACATGAACTAACTTAATCCAAGGAAAAACTTCAATGCTTAATTCAGTTTCCTCTTTGGCCCCTCTCACAGAGATTGTGTTTGACAGTCTTCTAAGTTGTCTAATTGATATTGCTTCTACTTAAGTGTTTCAATGATAGTGTTGCATTTCCATTTCCTTTTTATATTATTGTAGATAAGAAGCCCAACATCATGATTATTTCTCCATATAGGAATTCATGGATTCAACATACATTTTGTGTGCAGCATTAGTTTATTGAGGACTTGACATGAAAACAAGTGGACCACTACCAAAAGGCCACTTGGTAACATTTTTCCCTGCTATGACTTTCAAAATCAGATTTCTCATTCTATCATTTCCCTTAAAAAGATATATTTTAAGGAACATTGGAAGCACAAATATTCTAGAAAGCCATGACTACCAATTTGAATCCATGGGCATGAGAATTTATTCCTCCTATAGTACAATACATGACTCTCCCTCCATGCCCATCCACTTTCCCAATGTCCCCTCCAATAGTGAATGCAACCTCGCTGATATCATACAATATTGTTCCAGCTCCCTTCCAATTGCAAATAAATTATGTTCCACACATCATGAATTATATTCCAAAAATATGTCCACCGAGTTTCCCTCTCATGGGTTGCCTGATTCCTTTTCCTCCTATAAATACTCCCTTTCCTAATGGAATAATAGTGGAACCATCTAATTTTTTTCCCAATTTTTCAATTTTCCCTCCTCATGAGAAACAATGTTTGAAGGGTCATCCTTTGCAACATCATTGTACAAAATTTGACTCACTTTGACCACCAAGTGTCCCTCCTAGTGTTTATTAGCTTCAACATTCCTAAAAAGGGCTTAGTCAAACCAACTTGATCTAAGCACACCAATACACCACCCTAACTTGGCTAAAGTCACAACAAGCCTCAAACTAACAACAACACAAACAAAGCCAAAACAAGGGTTATTAGGTGCCCTATAACAAAATAATGATAGACAAAAGATATCCAAGAAAAAATGCAACAACTATAGCTATAGAAATCATAAGAAAAGCATATATAATGTGTTTTCATGAATGAAGCTCTCAAAGAGATGGATAAGAAAGCAATATTTATATCAAATTTCATGAATAAATTAAAAACTTTATTTCAATTCTTCTCGTGTTCTAAAGATAAAGCATATAATATAAACTCTTCAAATGTTTATGATGACAATAAGATTCAAGCTTAGACATTTACATAATGTAGCCAACTCAAGACTCAAAATTCAATGTTAATTGTATAACAATAATAAGAATTCAAGTTTCATTTTTTTGATCCCAACAAAAACTCCAAATAAGTTACACATAATCAAAACTACTTATAACTTGTACAATTTAAGTACAAATTAATAACATAGCATTATTCACATGTCAAAAGATACTATCAAAGCTTATTATAATGATTCCTACCCTTATTTTGGATGCAAATTACATTGAAATGAAATACATGAAATACTTAAAATGTAAACAAGAAAAAAAAGATATATATTATGATAACCAATAATGTCATACATGAACAAAATGATGCATCAAATTTGTAAGTCTAATAATTTCATGCATCAAATATATGTTAAACATCATACATAAAATTTCATATATACATCAAATTTATGTCGAATATGTCCACTAACATAAAATCTAAGATATAATTCCACTAATACCTATACATGTGTGTCCATCCCTATATCTT